>WOVY01001857.1:0-211296 GCA_013436015.1 Rhipicephalus annulatus | reverse complement strand
TCCAAACTCACGGAGCCGTACACTACGGTTGTTCTCACATAATCATATGGTGGTTTGGGATGTTAAACCCCACATATCAAACAATCAGCAGTTAAGGATGTGCTTCACTGCGCTTGCAACAGGTGGCATGACGTACATCTTAGATACGGCAGCACGCACTGAGCTCACTGTGTTCTGGAGTATAGAGTGCTTGGTTTTCGTGTCAGCTAACATAATCAACCTGGTGTCGGCAACTTAAGCCGCCGCTGGGCAAAACCAACTCTGGGAACGGGGTGGGTCCTTCATACATGAGCTGCGACCAAGGAAGTTTTTAAATGAGCATAATTGACCCCTCTGTAATAGGAATTGGCGTAACACGAAAGCAAAACATATCTTTGTAAAAATAGTTGAGTGTTTACTGTACATTACTTATTTGACAGGTAAAGCACCGTTTGACGTGATGCATCCACGATGGCGCCAGTGGTACATTTCCATTGCAACAAATATTATTCATCAATAATGTCTGATTAATAATTAAACAGGTCATTGTGGTCATGAATATCTATCATTAGCTGTAGTACTTAGTGGTGAGAGGGGAACGAAATAAAGCGGTGTGACAGCCAGATGATCTATTGTATGCCACTATTGGGCCAAGGTCGCCCAGAAGTGGCGTATCAGAGCTATCGCCACTGCTCGATAAGGAGAGAATGAAACGTGCGTGGTGCCTTTTCTGTTGGCGAGCCACTATTTTTCGCTGGGCGAGCGTAAGAAGCGCAACACACCATAGAGTTTCATACAATAATACCTTGAGAGGAATCTGGCGCTGCGATCATGTACATCCATGAGAATTATGGGAAGGAGAGGCTTCAGATTGAATAGCGTTAACTGGGAAACTGTCTACACACATTTTTTACATGTTTTAGTTTGATTCTGTGTGCATCGCGTGTAGTGAGGTGCGATGAAAAGGGTTGAAAAGCTTAATGTGGGGACCTTTTCGGGTCACATAGTGGTCCATGTCAGACTAAGTATTACTCGTTTGCTTACTCTGTGAATTTTTTTTCTTTGTCTAAATATTAATAATAATAATATTAATAATAATATTGTAATTAGTAAGCCTCTATTGTGAGGCAAAGCTCATAGAATACTCAGCCACCCATACTCGTTTCTGTGTGATTATTTTATATCGGATACAACTATATTTAACAGAATAGAAACGTGCCATCTACACTAAAATATAAGAGCCATTTGATCTTTATGGGGGTACTACTAGAAACAAACAGCATGCTTCAGATATGATTGGAGGGCAAAAGCTGGCGTCACTTTGCTGGGGAAGGCGTAGTGAGAGCTTTACTGCCGCAATTGTTTGAAACCTCCTTGGTTGCAGAGCTATATTTGTATGAATGGATGCTATAAGCCAAGCCGACCCTTTGTGTAAGGTCGCCATCTGGTGTGTGTTAAGGACGTCGACAAAATTCCTGTTCTATGGAACCTGAACGAATAGGACAGGCGCGTAAAAATAGCGCTGAAGAAACTTATCATTGATGCCACGGTCACCAATGCACTGTGAGAAGGCTGTAGTCGAAATCGAAGGCATGCTTTTAGAACTGAGAAAGTATGTGACAGTGGCGCAGTGGATAAAGTGCTGCTTGCCGCAGACCAAGAGGTCGTGGGCTTGACTTCCATTGACGGAACTTTTTGTCTTCGTCTTCTGATTGTGTGTATTTTGTGACATCATTTCCAGGACGAAAGCGCAGTACTAAAGTATTGGTGAACTGCTGCATAAAATACTTTCGTGTTAAATATTGCTGGAGTGGAATTTATTGCCCAAGAGTTAAGCCGTGCCCGCCATAAGACGGCGGCTTTGGCCTCCCTCTTGGTAGGGTACGATCAACTCTCGGAGTTGGGCAGAAGGAAACAGAGCGTTTTCCTCGCCCGCCCACAGAGTTTACTGAGGCAACTTTGCTTGCCAGATACTGATCGAAGTGTGTCTTACGTTGCTAGTTTTTTTTCAAATAAGCATAAAACTATTCGCAAAATTTATTGGAGATTGCGTTATATTGTCGACAACAATCATGTCATATTTTTTAGTTAACGTAGCTATTACACTAGCAGATCACATAAATACATAACTTGATTTCTAAGGAGTGAGCACAAGACAATAGCGTGTTTTACGAGACCTTTCAAGAGCAAAAGCTGAATTTACTTTGAGGACAAGCCTTTGCTGCAGCTTCCACTCCAGCATTTTTTTTCCCTTTTGAACCTGCGTGAGTATAAGGCTGCGGAAGATATATGCCAAAAGTTAGGCCAGCAAGATGTCAAGTGCGCACGTCCCACGTTTGATTGCCGGGTGGCTTCGATTCTCCTTCTTTTTGTTCTCGTCATCGGAAACGCTCGTGAACAAGCTGACATGGCAAATCAAGCAGCAGAAGCGCAAATATAGGTGCTAAGAGGCAGAGGGCAGCTTATTATTACCGTATAACGACGTTTGTCTATATCTGAGGCATAACTCAACTTCATTTAATTCTGAGCCTAAAGGCAAAAATGAATAAAAATAAACAATCTTAATCTCTTCCAAATAGCAATCAGTATGAAAGAAAAGTGAAACGTTTCCTTACCAGAAATAGTGGAATGTTTGTGTAGAGCACAGCATGTGCTGATTTTTCGGCCCAAAAACTTCATGCTCCGGCCCGCCCGTGCCAGGCCAGGTGTTTTTAAATACGGCCTGTACCCGGCCCAGACCCGAAAAATCTGGTCTCACTTGGCCCAGCCCATTTCAGACAGTTATGCCTTGAACATAAAGGAAGCAGTTTGCACGTTTCAGTTAATGTTAAAGTACCTTCCTTACACAAAATGAAGTTTAGCAAGTGTTTTGGAACTTGATTTAGTCTCACGACCTTAACTGCTGCACTCTGTGTACTTTCAGTTAATTACGTCTGTAACACTTTTGCGAAATAATTGCGAGGTAATATATAATATATTTGTAGTCATAGCTGGCTGTCGTTTGTACAGCAGTGCTAACCATGCAATCTTATTTTGCATTTCAAATAACCGCTACAAAATATACTACCCACACAAGGTGGGAAAAATGGCAGACACCTATGAATTGAGCCTACATAAATTGCATGCAAGTCAGAGCTGTTGAGTAAAAGTAAATCCTCTCCTAGAAACGTTATGTATTAGGGCTATTTTCGCGGTACATGCACATGGACGGGAAAAGAAAACCACGGCGCAATTTATTACGTCATGCAATAAAGAAAAACAAACGCTCTCTAGCTACTTATGGGAAGAATACGATAGGCTGGGCAGTGTTACAAAAATCACAGCTGTCCATGTTTACTCCTCGGTTGTCTCCAAGGTATACTGTGTTTTCGAGTTCAAAACAAGAAGGTTATTTTCCCCACCCATCTTCCGAGTTGCTTTCACTGCAGTTCCTTAAACTCTCAAAGTGAGCTACACCCCATTAGCAATCGTGCTGCCGTCCTCGTTTTAGGGGCGAAGCTGGTTAGGGTGTGGTCGTTCCCTCGTATGTGGTGGTAGTAAAAGCAGTACTACTAGTAGTAATTGTAGTAGTAGTGGTAGTAATAGTGGCAGTAGTAGTAATAATAGTAGTATGTAGCCACCTTCACTTTCTTAGTTGTTCAATATATGGCGTTGTGTATTCTCTGTATACTTGCACCGAACAACATTCACTACCAGAACATTCAAGTGCCTTCAGAACATGTTATAGGATATTCAATACGTTGTTATAGGACACGTTGTCTATGTACACTGAAAAATGACAGCTTCCAAAACCCACATATACATTCTTTGCCTCCAAGAAGCATTCTCTGTATACTCTCACCGAATAACATTCAATACCAGAACACTGAGGTGCCTTCAGAACATCTTATAGGATATTCAATACGTTGTTGTAGGATACGTTGTCTATATACACTGCAAAACGTCAGTGTATATGTCCTTGTCAATATTATCACTATATGTATTCAGTGGTTTTCGTACAGTTCCCGATTTCGTAGTTGACGAACAGACAGACAGACAGACAGACAGACAGACAGACAGACAGACAGACAGACAGACAGACAGACAGACAGAAAGACGGACGGACGGACGGACGGACGATTTCGTATAGTTAGCGGGTAGATAGACAGACAACTAAACAGATAGACGAGTGGATGGACGCTTCGCCCCACTCATCATCGTTTATTCTATGGATATGCTGGGAATTTTCGCCCTTAAGAAGACTATTGCGTCGTCTTCTTGTGACGGCCTCTGATCTTTGAAAATGTTATGTTTTTGTGGCAAAATCTCCCTGGGGCCTATATTGGCGCTCAGCACATTGCCGACTACAACATGGCGTACGTTCGAACAGTCCAAAAAAAACAAGCTTCTGCCCTGCTACCTTCCTTCGTCTTTTCAATTCGTGTCTCGTGCAGTTTTTTCATCCCTAACGTCGATAACTTCACTATTCTTTGCCCAATATTTTCCGCAGGCAGTTTTTACAGGCCGTATCATTCTTCCAGGAATTCTCCCCGTACAATTAATAATGCTCACCTACAATATTGACATTATTTGCATCAGTGTAGAGAAGGCTTAAGGCAATATGTCTTCAGTATGCAGGTGTCTCAGAAGCCTCAACTCGAGTTCAAGACTATCTGTCTTGATGGTTACTTAATCCCGATGCATACCCCAGCGACACATGCCCATCATGTGGACACACAGCGACACTCGCACACATGCTCTGGGAGTGTAGAACAACTCCTCCCGACTCTACCTCAAGCAAGTGGGAGAGTTCCCTGAGGAGCTCACTTTTTGTCGACCAGCAATGGGCCGTCCAGTAGGCCCACGAAGCGGCCGCCAGGTACTCCCTGTCGGTCCCTACGTGGGAGACGCCCGCTACGCGCTAAGCGCGTCCTGCAGGACTGAAATAAAGTTTTTTCATTCCATTCCTTATAAAATGATGTGCGATAAAAAAAGGGAAAGCCTTCAGAGATACGTTAGCCACAATGTCACTTCAAATCGCTAACCTGCACACGTTAGCGATTACAATATACCTGTTGGGTTCAGATTTGGTACGTTCGCCGAATAGCTTCATATTGTTACCCACCCCGCTGACGGTGATCGCACGCCGTGACGGAAGCGGTGTCACCAAATTGGCATAACGGTGGCTGTGTGTCGGTCATAAAGGACGCGAAGACCCACGTCTCCCAAGGGGCTTAGTGTTGGCGCCTTACGGGAGACAAGAGCAGAGTCCGGCCGCAAGGGTGGATGGGGCACTTGCGATTCGCTGTAGGCAACCGAAACCAGGGGCAGAGGCGGCATCGATACACGGGCTTAAATATACTGATCGCCTGTCAGTCCAGCGTTGCAGGCACGTACCCGGGAGGCGTGTTCCCACGGCTAGTCGACGCCAGACTTCAAACGTTCCGGGAACCGGAGTGAAGGAAGTTGAGTGCCGACGAGAGGCGGTGGTTTTTGGAGGAAGATCCGAGGAGAAAGGACTCCGTGCCTGGCAACTTCAACGGCAGCCAACCGGGAGTTCTGGAGAGAGACAATCCTGTGTCCGTGTGGATTGTAAGACTGTTTGAAGGGGGGGGGGGTTAGTGGATAAAAAAAACCAGGTGTGCAGGGACAGTAGAAAGTGAAGGGAAACGAATAAACGTTTTTATCAGAAGGATGTCCGAGCGGTCCTTTCCTCAAGATGCCTGCAGATAAAAAATCTCGTCTTCGGCTTTCCTTGGTGGTAGCAGCAAATGTCGCGCAACCAGCGACGCGAGTGAAGACCAAGAACGAAACATTACTAGACCCTTCACGGTAAAATCTCCCCGCAGTCACAGCCGCACTGTCGACACTGTTGACTTGAAGCAGCTTCGATCGGTACACACTGTCTTTTGGAAAGGTGATGTAGCTGCGGAGGGAGCATTCAGCGAAAACCGCGCCCTTGCATCACAATTACTGCGTACTTGTTTAACACGTAGATGTCGTCTTAGTGACCACAACCATCCAGATAGCTCAGCGAGACTGCCATGAAGGCCAACATGACAACAGCATTGGTGGATGTCACTCAAATTGAAGTGTGCATAATGCTGATAAAGCGGTAGCCATTCAGGCCAGTTGCCGTCTTCGGAAGTTGTCACGTTGTCGAAGAGAGAGCTAACGGCAAGAGTGTCTTTGTCTTCAGCTCCCCGTGGATTACTTCTGACATTTTATTAGTGGCGATTTTTTTCCACATGTCCGTTTCAGATGCGACGCAGCTTAGGGTCAAGCTCAATCCGGTGTGTGGCGTGACCACCCTTAAGCCGCACACGTCCACTCCCCCTCTCTCTCCTCTTCTATTCTCCCCCCTCTCTCACCTCGCAATGTCAACGCAGCACCGTCTACTGGCGAGTTTCTTGATTAAAAAAGAACTAACTGATTGCGCTGCACGAGCGTTCACAGGCCACACCGTATATATAGGCACGGAATCTTGACCTCCGAAGTAATGCCGGTGCGAGGATGCTCCTGTGCGCTGTTGAACAATATAAATTCGCAGCGTGCGTGTTAGCTAAAAGAGTACAACGGGTTTCTGTGCCCGTTCGGAATCTTCTGTCTCTCATTGCCCATTAACAGCGATTGACATGTTCCAGTAGAAAGCACCAGTCCATGACTGCGTGCTTTGCGCCTCCCAGGTTTCTCTCCTCTGCAACGCCGCACTGAGTGCCAGCCTCCACGTCGCCGTCAGTGTAAGCGATAACGCCCTCTGCGTCACATCTACACATGGTTCTCTTTAGCGGGTCATGGTGTAATTCTTTTTTCTTGTGTGGCTTCATATTTTTGCACAAGGTTCAACTGTTTCTTTATTGAAAGAAATGGCAACACTGCCATGATGCTTCGCTGATATCCTTGGTAACGCAACCTCTTCGCGACCACTTCAGAAAACAATGGCTTCGTTGAGCCCGCTTATATCAATGTCCTGCTTCGAAAATCTCTTTCCGGCAACACCACTAGTACTGGGCACCGAAACCCGTTTTGACGCGTAAGAGAAATCCTCCTCTCATAAACATCTTTTCGCAGGACCCAGATATGACTGCTCGCATAATGACCACCTTCCTCCTCGATGGATGATGGTCCTCAGAAAGTCCATTGCATTTTCGTTTTATTGGGGTTTAAGCTCCATTATCCGACGCCCAAAGAACTTCACTGTTATTTGCCATTATTTTCGCAATCAGTCCAATCCAATCAGCAGACTTATTCAGGGTTTGGTGGTGGCACTTGGGAAAACAACTGCATCCGCCAATGGTTTACCTTCTACAATGACGACTTCATAGATATTATTCGTCTTTGAAGATCCAATAATGTCGCCGCAGTTGAAAAGAATGGCGACAGCATCTATTGCACTAATTACGACAGTATTTACAGAAATAAACAATTAACCTTTTCACCACTGGAAATAGCCAATCGAGTCAAATAGATGAATTAAAGTTCTTCCTACAAATAGTCTACAGCCACTTTACAATTTTTGAAAGGCGGCCACTGGTAATCACTATGAAGCGATGAAGTTTGGCGGATTCAGTTGATGAAACTGAAACCGGCACACCAAACAGCCCATTTATCACTCACTTCCAAAACACCCTCAATGATAAATTAATGGCTTTAAATTGTCTAAAAAGTTAACTGTTTATTTATATACTGCCGTAAATAATGTTTGTGCACATCTGAAGATGCCTTCTGCCGAAATAAAGGGAACGCTGCCAGAAGCATGCGGATGCCTCCTTTCTGTCATTTCTTCAAACAGATGGTATATGAGACCCGGGCTTCATACGGGCCTACCTCAGGCCTGGGCCTGACCGGAGCCCAAAGCTCATGAGCCCGAGTTCGGCCCGGGTCTGATTATTGCCCTGCCTGGCCCGTGAAGTGCTGTAGTTTTATGTGCGTTGAAATAAGACAGATTGCACAGTGTCTGTTGTTTGACACTTTTATCACAATTTAACGAACATACATCTATGGTGACGCTTAGGCATACATCTGTATACCGGCGAATTATGTCTATGATCCATGATTATCGAACCCTTGTGGACATAGATACTTGTGGTATACTGTAGTATTTAACGCTAAGAGTGGAAGCACAGGAAGTGATGGTACTGCCAGAAGAGCGTCAGTGGCTGTACGCCAAATTTGGGCTAAGTTAGCCTATTTGCGGCATTCCAGAGTAATGAACGCCACTTCTCTAAGAGAGACGAGTGTTGTGTCCTCCCCTGTGACCAGCGGCGATTTTTTGTGGGGTGAACGTAGGTTGGGAATGCGGAGTTACGGCGACGTGAAGAAGTCGAGCGTAGCAGAGCTATTTTTGGTATAGAAGAATGCTATCAGCGAGGCCGCCGCTGAAGGTAAGCTCGCCACGTGGCAGTGTGTTAACGGGTCGACAAAATTGCACTTTTTCTATTGGCAATGTACCGAACCGGAAATACGCGTAGAAACGACGCTTTCAGAAAACTCATCGTGGCTTTCATGGTCACGACGAATTACTTCACTTAAGCAAGAGCATTGTGGGAGGACAGTGGTAGATGTAGAAGTCACGTTTTTAAACCTCCAAGAGTATGTGGCATTGGTACGATGGGTAGCGTGCCCGGCATCTGTTGTCGCGGATCGAGAGTCCTTAGGTTCGATTCGCGCATCAGAACTGTAATTACTAAGCGTTTCTATTCTTTCGACGTCGTTTCCGTGACGGAAGTACATCACTGAAGCCTTGGTAAACCCCTGCATAAAACTCTTTCATTTTAAAAAGAATTAAATTTCGGGTTGTAAAATTATTGGACTACTCGGGCCGAACAAATTTATTTCGAAAAGTTTCTAAACGTAGACGTAATAAAACAAACAAAAACAAAACGCCACGAGTATTTCTTGCCACCTGTGGCCATCGAAGTAAACAAAATGTCGGCTCATTCAATTCAATAACGTCCAGTTCCTGCTTGCTTTCTCGGACGACAGTGACAGGCAGCGAATGGCTTCGGCCGCCATCCCAGGATGCAGCTGTGGTCGTGGGCCGACTGGGCGGCCGCGCAGAGCTGGCCTGCGGAGCGGCTGAGCCTCGCGGGGAGGTGGGCGACGACGAACCTTCGCTGCTGCTCTGGTTCCACGAGTCGAGGCCAGCGACGCCATTGTACAGCGTCGACGGGAGGCAGGCGGGCGGCCTGGCTGGCGCGCAGCACAGCATGGCGGATGTGTGGGCAGCGCGTGCCTACTTCAGCAGCGTGTCGCACTCCCTACGCCTGGAGCAGCTCTCGGCCGAGGACCAAGGTCGATACCGGTGCCGCGTGGACTTCCGCAGAGGACGTACCAGATCGTCAACCATCGCGCTGGTCGTCAGAGGTATGTTCATCTGCTTTTCCAGCTTCTGCACGCACACCACGGAGTTCATGCACGGAGATTTTCATTCGTACGCTCACCCTTGAGTGGCCCTCTGTCTCTCTTGTAATACCAGAGTGGCCAGATGCACATGCTACCGTGCTCACGAGCAAATAGTTATCACCAATGAAGGCCAAAAATGTGGCCCGATTTTCACGACGGAACTCTATAGAAGTGGCCCATTTATGATTTCTATTGTTCAAAATTACCTTTTACAAATTTAAAAAAATTTCTCCCAGGTATGAAAGAGTTGCGGAAAATCACCTAAATACTTTGTATAGCGTTAATATGCGTAACTATAAATGACAACTCATGTTCACTTTGTAACACTCTCTCTAATGCTTCTACTCGGTTGAATGCGTTGGCCAGTTTGTGATTCAGGTTGCTTGTTGATTAGCCCAACGTATGTTTGACTTCAACAGACCACTACTCAAAGCCACCGACTAACAAGGCATGGTGAGCATGATGATCATTTAAATAACAATATTTGCAGGAAAAATGCAAGCAGGCCATCTCAATCTCACACACAGAAACAAAACGAAAATGTCAGGAGCAACTCGTAGAAAAAAAAGGGCGCCCTTCAGAGGTGAACGCGATAGCGATATCCTGTCTCTAGTGCGTACAGAGTTCAACTGGTTTGTGTCAGTGAAGCTTTCCCATACGGCAGCATTCTGTGTAATGAATAGCATGCTTTTAACCACGGGAAATGGTGCGCGTGAAATTTTGTCGAGCTTGCGATGCATTCATTACGTGGCCTTAAGGAAAAAGGAGCAGTGACTTATGTGTCTTTTGTAGTGGGTGGCCCGTTTTACACTAGGAAGTCATGATAATCACATGTTTTGACATCTGATCGCAATGCATGCAAGTGACACGCTATATTACTGTGATATTACAATTTGCAATTGTGAACCATGTACCAAGAATGCGTGCGCTTGTAAAGCATGCACGTTGCTTTCACTGAATTTCCAAGAAGAGGAAGTTATTTTCACTATTCTTCTAAGCAGACGCGTGCCTTTGTGGTCGAACACTGCTTGTCACCCAAACGACCCGGGTCTGATCCTCACTCAGACGCAAAATATTGTTTTTGCATCTTTCTCGACTTTTCAGGCACGCACAAGGTGATAATTTTTCGCTCAAAACCATTGACGTCGATGCCAACCCCGGAATTTCTGCGAAACGAGCTAACGTGTTAAAAGAAGCCTAGATTCGCCTATTTTAAGTTTAACTGGTAACAATGGTTGATACGTTTAGCATCAGACTTCAAAGCATTCGAGGCTGATCAGGCTTCGTCTTCAAGTGCACGATGGGATAGCATGATTCAACCTTTAGCTTCGCTTTCTTATTCGCTCGCCCGCTCCATTTCTCGGTCGACACGTCAGCCACACTGCGAGGAAGGAAGCGTCTGACGTGCAATACTCGCCGTTTCAAACTCGCCAAGAATGTCTATATGCTACAAGCGCACTGTCGAAATACGTACTACGCCATTATTAGTAAATATGCGTGGTAGCAAAGCACACTATGAGCGCGGAAGATACACACGCCTCTGCGTAGCTGCGCACTTTGTTGATGCTGCGGCGGATGCCGATGAATGGTAATGAATGATAGTTGAGCCCGTTGTAATGGGTTGGCAGCTTTAAACCACTCGCATAATGAAGCCTTTATAAAGCATTTGAAGCATTGGTCAGTGCTCTGTGTGATCTTGAATGACACTGCAAAAACAAAAATGAAAAGAAGCACCGAAAAAAATGAAAAAAAAACCTAAGCGATCGACAACTTTTAAGAAACTATATCAGGATATTATGGCGTTTAAGAGGCTTCAATTCCGTTCAGACATCGCTTCTCTGCCACAAATGCGCGTGAACACGTTACGCGAAGCATTTCTGAAAGATGAAGTGACGTCGCGTGGGCTGTATTTTTCGTGTAACCGATTAAAAGTCCACGCCGACTGTTCTGTACGATTCGTATAAATGATAAGTAATGGTACAGTTATGTACCATTACTAAATGTAGCTTCTAACCTAGTTTCTATCTAAGTTGCGCGACCGAAAAACTGTCACAACTCACACCGTGATGTCTTACACACCACAACCATGACTGCATATATGAGTTTATGTGCAGATATCCAGCAGTTTTTATAGACCCTTCAGAGTAGGTGATGTGCATGCTAGAAACGTTACAGCACTCTCAGAAACAGATGACGTGGCGCTAAACTACAAGAGATAGTTCATTTTTGAGGAATCAAACTAATATGCGCTTTATACAAGCCACTGTCAGCATACCTAAGCCTAGTACCAAGAAAAACAATACAAGAGCATAACATCACCATTTTACGCTCTGCTTTTTGCATGTCAGCGTTAAAAAATTCAATCTCCCTTTTCACCAACTTTGCCGCGCAGATTCAAGTTAGTTGCATGATGAACCGAGTTGCCCAAACTTACAAGATGTTGTGAAGCTCATGCTCGAAGCGCCACAAATAGGATTTGTATTTCTCACACATTCACACAGAACAGACTGCATATTGTCGCCCTAGTGAAAATGGAAAGATGGTCCTAATTAAAGCGCTAACCTTTTCCCTCAAAATATTTATTCTGCTGCTCCCAGTACCCATCCTTTTCTTGATATGCGTCGAGTGACACGCCATGGTACTCCGCAGCTGTGCTCTCCTATATTTAACATTAGCAGAACTGTGCAGTATAGATGGCTGGTCTACATACCAGAAGCCCAAGCTCTGGGGAAGTCAGAAGCTCGGCTATGCAGGCAGTTCTTGAATGCGTGAGAATAATTCCATCAATTCTTTTGCTAGTGTGCCTGGATAGCCGAGGATTCTATCGGAATACTTGGCTACCTAGTGTTGTGCTTCACCCAAATTCAATGAAGTCTTCAGCCTTCACACGGCGATGGAAGCTGAAAATCACGCAATACCTCGTCACCGGCTCTTTCTGTCACGAAGTTGTTGTAGGCCAAGCCTTTCTTAGCATCCGAAAGCAAAACTCCGAAGCGGCATCTACAGAGCATTTGTATATCAAATTCTGCTTGGTCTTCAACTCGCTTCGCCAAAACCCCTGTAGACACACCCGACCGATGGGCTGCCCTCAGATTGCTTCTTGAAGTCTAAGCTGTGGTCACTTCGGTGTTGGTTGGGTCGTCGTAGTACACCGAACAATGAGCTGAGCGTCTGGGCTCCGTCTACGGAGACGTTTCCCACATGCCTTGGTGCATTCATGACTTCGCGGCCTCCCTGCACCTTGCCACATCGATGATTCAACTCAGCGCGTGGGACTCCGCGTCATCGAACTGTGCAACCGCTCCAAACAACACACGAGCCAAATATTACAGCGCAGCACGTGGCCAATGATTCATAATAAATTATCAGTCAGATAAAAATTGCTTTCTCTTCTCTGAACAAACCACGGAATATGTCCAAAAATCACACGTAGCAAGCCTATCTATCAGCCATTGGCTTATTTGAACATGGCGCGCTCGGTCGTTACTGAGATCGCCGTGGGAGGCCGCTACTTGTTCACGTATGCGCGTGCGATAACACTGAGAAAGCCACGCAATTGAAAAAAAGAAAGAAAAAGAGGTTAAGCTCACGAGGTGCACGTGACGTACTTATGTGGCCCTGCTATTCCTCACTGCTTAGCTTCCAGCGCTTCGTCGGGGCGAGAGAAGAGAGAATGCAATTGCAGCATGCGACAAACCTTCGTAAATCTACTCGCACTGGTCGGATTCTTAAAATTTTTGTGGCGTTGAGTTCGTGAAGAAATAAGGTCTTCCAGTGAATTCACTTCATGGTTTTTTTAAAACAGTGTTTCACGGCTCCTTTAAAGGCGGTATTGCTTTGAGCAAAAACTGAATGACCCTTATCAAGTTCTAAAAAGTGTTCAGCAAAAACCTGTGGTCATTCGATGGATTATGCAATGTCTTTTCAGGAGCGAAGCTCGTTACGCTATGGCTCAGTCCCTTCTATACGGGGCCAATATTTTTTTGCGACCAAAGAGGAGGAAGAAGATGAAGTGTTGCTGTAGCTGAGTGTTTGCCGTTCATCTTAAGACTTTTCACTTATTTTCGCAGTTATACGGGGAACGTAGTTCCCTTTTTGGCGGCGATGGAAGTGGACTCATCTGCACGCCCACCTGAGTGGCCGGCGAGAGCGCCGGCAGCCTCAAGGAAGCGAAACTGCCTTTCCAGTGACAGCGAGGCTACCCTCATTGACACTGCCGAGAGCGTCGACAGCTCCGACGACGAATACTTGACCGTCATGAGCCAGAAAGCAAAGCGGAGGATGCTCAGGGCATCCATGGACGCATCTGCTTAGAGGGCCCCGCAAAGCCCGCCGAGACACACCATCCTATTCTTGCCTACGCAACCATCCATCAACATGAGACCACTGAACAGGCATGCTGTATCTTCAGAGCTCAAGGCACTGGTGCCGAACAGTATTAAAGATATCAGAGTGAATCCCCAGAAAAATGTTGTAGCAGTGGACGTTGCTCAAGCGTCAGCGTTAGATTCACTGAGCAAAGTTACCGTCCTTGGCGGCATGAATGTTCACACTATCATTCCGCTAGGAAATAAGACAACTACAGGCGTCATATATGACATCGATGTGACCATCTCGAACGAAGATCTGCCGATTCTTATTAAGCCTGCTAATGATGGGCCCCAAATACTGCAGGTGTGCCGTCTGGGAAAGTCGAGATGTGTGAAGATAGACTTTAACAGTGATTGCCTACCAACACATGTTAAGGTGGATCACTTCCGACATGCTGTGCGGCCATTTGTCCCTAAGCCGCTTCAGTGCCGGAAATGTCAGAAATTTGGTCATGTGAGCGCCGTCTGTGGAAATCCTACAACATTTTCTGGTTGTGGTGCACCACACTCTGCCGAAAACTGTAAAGCTAATTCCTATAAATGCCCGTATTGCCAAGGGCCCCACGACGCCACATCAAAAGAGTGTCCGAAAATAAGGCAGGAGATTTCGGTTTTGAAGAAAATGGTGAAGGACCGTTCGACTCACCGAGAAGTGGTTGCTGTCGTCAGGCGACATCGTTCTCGTCGCCAACGCTCATCTAGAAAGCCTGCCCACAGCATCAAGTCTTCTGTAAAGCCTCCTTTTCGTTGAATCGGCTTCACCACCACCGCCGGACAGAAGAAACACGGGCACTGAGAATGCTGCTCCTGAAAAGGAGGCTCTGGAAGAAGCATGACCATCCCTTCCAAGGATAACCCCTGCAGAAAAACTGGAACGTGCACCGGTAGCACCACTTTCAGCATCTCGCCAAGATGAGGCGACAGAGCGTGACCGAGAAATTTTGACGATGATTAAGTCTCTCATCAATGCCATTCGCACGCTTATAGGCAACACGAACACGCCTACAGCACGATGCGCAGTGCAAGTATTGGATGCCCTCAGTCCAGTGCTTGCCAACTTCGCATAGACAAAATGGCTCTTTCACTACCGTCATTTCGAGACGAAGTACGTAGTGCGACAGTTTTACAGTGGAATGCCAGAGGACTTAAATCACGCATCTCATGTTTTCGACATTAGGTTTTCCGCAACAGATTTCCTATATTAGTAATATGTGAACCAGATTTGACAAAAGCGATCAAGCTTTCTGGCTACGAAGCCTTCACTTCATCGACTTGTGGTGAGCCCAGCAAAGTAATTATATATATCCGCACAGATTTAACCTACATTCCACTTTTGGTGCAACCTCATAACGGAAATCAATACGTATGCCTCCGCGTTGCAAAGAAGAAGGTAGCCTTCAACCTTATCGGCGCATACATCTCACCATCTGGACAGTTCGATGGTGAAAGACTACATGATATCTTGACCGCTACACCTGGACCTTGGATTGTTATTGGTGATTTTAATGCTCATCACTTGCTTTGGGGAAGCACAAAGATCGACTCCAGAGGCCGGAAACTTGCTGAATTCGCCTCACGCCACGAACTTAACGTTATGAATGATGGCAGTCCAACGTATTTGCGTGGTTTGAGATATAGCAGTTGCTTGGATCTTGCATTGGTGTCACGGCAATTCGCCCAACAAGTGCGATGATTCACGGATATTGAGACTCATGGCAGTGATCATATTCCAACGTATCTGAAGGTCACAGGTTTTGCAACTTCCTCCACATCAACTAAGAGAAGGGTTAATTGGACAATGTACAAGGCAAAGGTGGAAGAGGCATGCGATGATATCGCGTGTGGCATCGAGGAGGTAATGAAAAATGGGATGGAAGAGGTTACGTGCGCCTTTAAATGCACATCAAAGCGTACAGAATTTGATATAGAACTGGAACGACTACGAACGATTCGTAGGCGGGCGGAGAGGAGGTACAGGCGCACTAATTCGATTCATGACCTCAGAGACGCTCGACGTCTACAAAAGAAAATCAAACGTCGAATGGACAAGCTGGAGGACCAACGGTGGAATAAATTTTGTGAATCACTCGATCCACGCAAGCCTATGCCCCATATATGGAGGACGATGCGTGGCCTTGGCTCGACTCCACAACAACGTCCATTCAGCACATTGGCTCTCCATCAAGGCCGCCTGCAGGTTGACGTTGCTGAAGATTTCTGCGTGAGGATTGCGGGCAATGTGGTTACCATGAGTGACGAAGTTCTCGGGGATGTTCCCGTAGCACGAGCTTCTAAACTGAATATGCTTTTCTCACTCGAGGAACTGGATGCAGCTCTAGCCACCTGCAGACGTTCATCGTCACCTGGGCCGGACGGTATTACATACGCTGCTTTATGCCATCTTGGAAGACGCGGCCGAGACCAGCTACTAAAATGCTACAACCAGTCATGGAACGATGGCGTCGTTCCAGAAAGGTGGAAATCCAGCCGCTTGGTACCAATCCTCAAATCTGGAAAGTCGCCACTTGATCTGGCAACATATCGACCCATTGCGCTATCCAGCTGCGTGGGGAAAATAATGGAAAGAATGATTCTGACACGCCTCGAGTGGTACGTTGAACGCTGTAATATATACCCAGAGGTCATGGCTGGTTTTCGAAGAGGCCGCTCTTCTATTGATAATGTCATCGACCTCGTAACCTCTGTGCAACAACAGAAATACCTCAAGCGCATCTCGGTCGCAATGTTCCTCGATGTGAAAGGGGCATATGACAACGTAACGCACGATGCCATCCTAGATGCCTTGGTGAACATTGGAATCGGTGGTGAAATGTTTCGATGGATTCGGAGCTACCTACAGGGGAGATCCTTCTTCGTGTTCACTGCGGAAGGCCGCACCGTAGATCATTACACCGCTCGTGGCGTTCCACATAGCGGGGTTCTCAGCCCTACGCTGTTGAACCTCCCGATCATTGGCCTTATACAAAGCCTACCTCGATCAGTCAATATCTCTACATACACCCGATGATATATGTATCTAGGCTTCAGCAGTGACACGACTCCAGGTGCGCGCACGGCTCCAGAAAGCAGCGAGAATAACGTCGACCTACCTCCATGCTCGAGGCCTCACAATTTCCACCGAAAAGTGCGCCTTAGTCCCTTTTACCCGCAAGCCCATGATCTGTTATCCTGTTTCTATCGACAATGCGAACCTTTCGTATATGAGACGTCACCGATTCCTGGGCGTCACTATCGACAGAGATCTCTCGTGGAGTGCTCACATCTCGCACTTGAAGAAGAAGCTCAGCTCTGTCCCACACGTGATGAGATTTCTTGCTGGTAAAACGTGGGGCACATCAGTGTCATCTATGCTTCAGCTGTACAGAGCGCTTTTCTTGGGATATTTGCGGTATAGCACGCCCGTGCTTTCCAACGTCGGAAAAACTAACATCAGGGTCCTGCAAAGCATTCAAGGTCAAGTCCTCCGCACATGCTTGGGGCTACCTCGGTGCGCTAATACGTTAGCAACAATTGGTATTGCTAAAGACCATCCGATCACGACATATATAACTGTCGACACACTCCGGACACATATCTGTCACATATCCAGAGTGTCTAACCACCACCTTGCTAGCTTGCCACTAGAAAGACCAAAGGCAGCGTTTTCCAAAGTTGTTGCGGCTAACCAGAATTCCATCTCGTGGAGTTTTTCGCCCGCAACCATACCACTATCTCCAGAGTGGTGCATGAAAAGACCGACTGTGCACCTTGAAGTGCCGGGGATATCTAAAAAGAGAAGCCTGTCATCTGCAGCCATCAAGCAGATCTCACTGGACCTCTTGCATTTCTCGTATGCTAACCGAATTCATGTTTACACGGATGGTTCGGTATCGGGATGGTTCGGTAACAGGTGCCTTTGTCATACCATCTCGATTTATCACCGTCAAATTCAAGACATCACTCGTCACGACATCTACGGGATCCGAGCTCGCCGCTCTTCGAGACGCTATGGAGTTTGTTACACAAGAATCCCCTAGTAGATGGGCCATTTTCTGCGACTCCAAGGCAGCCCTTCAATGCGTGCGAAGTCTACGACGTGGAAACTACCACCAGATGGTGTATCGTATTAATGAAATTTGTCATCGCGCTGCTGATCAAGGGCATGACATTGTTTTACAATGGTTGCCGGGCCACTGTGGCATCAGTGGTAGCCACCTCGCCGACGACGCTGCCCGATGTGCCCACGATGGAGCGCCCACACTGTTAATACCCTTGTCAAGAGTAGACGCAGCTAGAGAACTTCGTCACATCGCGCATAATGCCACGCTTGCGCACTGGAATTCTCTACTTAACTCGAATCATCACTCTAAGAATCTTAAGTCCTTACGTCAGAAACAACTGCCATCCAAGATTTCTCGACGTGACGCTACAATGCTGGGCCGGCTATGGACTAGGCTAGCGTTTACTAAGTCATTCAGCCATCGCATTGGCATGGCGGATTCATCCATGTGTGAAAGCTGCAACTGTATAGAGACTATTGAACATCTCTTGTGCCACTGTGCCCAATTTGATGAAGATCGCCAGACTCTCCAGTGTGCCTTGAATAGACTCGATGACCGGCCATTTAATGAAGCAAAGATCTTAGGAGACTGGTCACGCAGCACATCAGCACAGAAAGCCACACGAGCCCTCCTGAGATACTTGTCAGCAACCTCATTGAGGGACCACCTGTGAAACTCGGCATTGTGTGTGTGATGTGACATGTGTCTATCTTTCTCTCTCTCTTTTACTCCCCCTCCCCCTCCCCATGTGTAGGGTAGCAAACTGGACGCATAGTCTAGTTAACCTCCCTACCTTTCCTACATTCCTTCTCTCTCTCTGCGACCAAAGAAGTCGCTAGTGGACGCTGCCTGCCTTGACGTTGTGAGTGGTGCCGTGTCGTCGCATTGTGTATTGTTTCACCCTCACCGTGTGACAAACTGAGCGTGCTTCTTCCCTCTTTCCTGTGTTGCGAAGGAGGCGGTGTTTGGCTTTTTCATTTTCGGGGCAACGATTAAGACGACAATTTCATTGAACTGTCCTTGCCTCAATAATTTTCCTCTGCAAGGAATCTTGGGAAGACCCAGGGTGTCAAACGCGAGCACCGAGACGCTCGAGGTTGCTTCATTCTTTCATGTATTATCACGCTACTATGAATATGCAAATACTATAAATCAACGTTCCGATTACTAGCTCCGGCTCCTCTACTCGTCTTCCTCTGAGACTCGGATGGCTGCGGTTCATACCATGCTCCCCAAGGGCGCAACGCGAGGCATGCTAGTGTAGCGTAGCATAGTATTGTAAAGTGTAGTGTAGTAAGAGGGTGGGAATGGGAAGTCAGCGTGAAGAGGAGAGATGTGCTGGCGAGGAGGAGGAAATGGGGAGAGAATAGAATAAATCTTTGTACAGAGAGAATGAGAAAGAGAGAGACATTGAAAGAAAGGAAGGCATAAGAACAAGAGGTACAGAGAAGACTTCAATAAAAGTGAGATAAAAGTAGAAAGGAAGAGGAAGCAAGCGTCGAGTCGTCTAGCGGCCGGATATCCCCCACCTGGCTGAGCCACGCGTGCGTAGTAGCTAAGCCAAGCAAAATCGTGCGCGACCTCCGCTCTACGGTGCCTAGCCATCGCTGTGCCAGATCATGTCCGGAGGCATCCCAAATCAATTAGTGTTTGCGAAGAGGAAGCCACGCTTCTCTAAGCTAGACGCGGTGGTCAGCAGGGAGTACAAGTGGGAGTACAGTGAAGATGGGCCCGTGTTTTGCTGTGCAAATTTTTCCATGGCTTAGTGCAAACTGCCTGCATTTTAATAGCGTTCCACAAGCAGTTATCATTTCGAACAGGCTAAGACAAGCAAATTTACGTTGTACTAAAACTTCTATTTCAACCGGTACTGCGATAACCGAGGTCATGAACAATTATCAGACAGCTGAAACATCATGTCGAGACGCGTGATGACCACGGAAGAATTACTTCAACAAACGGGAAGAATTGTATTATCAAGAAAATAACGTTTAAGGCCTGAAAACCATGCAGTGTCACTGCAGTTTATGTGCCACTGACCCACGCCTGCATGGATGTGTGAAATTTCGCAAGGGTGATTAGGACAGTCATCCGTGCCCGGACAAGGCGAGTAAAGAGGGGGTTTATCTTGAAGCAGTGAACAGTCGCCGCTATGCAAGGGCAACGAGTAAAAAATTCAATTATAATTGTTTGCATTGGCTTAGCAAAACGATGCGAGGGATAGAACCGCGCCATATTTTGTAGACATGATAAAATAACGAAAAAAAAAAACCGTTCAAGTGGTCTTGTGCGAGCAGAAGTACAGAGGCAATAAACAACGATGGCCCATATGTGGTCTTGCATACGTAAAATGCTTGACTGCTAAGTGCGCTGTTACGTGCGCTGGTGCGACGCGCACGCAGTTCCGGGAAAAGACAATTAGGGTGGTGACTAGGGTATCTCGATGTTCGGATATGGTAGCGCTAGAGCGCATGCTTTAAAAAAAACACAACCGTTCCTTTTGGAACGTTCAACCGCAACAAATAATATTTAGGGAAATTTTTGTCAAAACTGAAAACAAAATGGCGGCATATCTGCGTGCGTCAATAGCAGAGGTCGCCAAAGGACTATAGTCCTCTGCCTTGAGAGAGAGAGAATAAAATGTTTATTTGACATTCTGGCCGGGAAATCGACGAATAGGCACTGTGTTATATATGGAAGTCATTCAGCAGTTTTTTGAAGAAAAGAAGTTTTGCTAAATCGCAAAGCCACTGTTAGGTGGCAGCAAAATGCAGTTTTCGTGAAGCGTGGGAAACACTCGTTTTTTGGGGTCATAGCGTCACATTACCAACGCCACGCAATAATCACTGCAATCTTTACAATTAGACGTATATGCATTTCGGAAATAAACTAACACACTACCTAATGACCTCGTACTTACGTTGCGCCAGAACATGCATAAAATTTCTGTTTCGATTGGCCATGCCAGCACGTATGAACGCAAGAACCAGATCAAAATGGCTGGTCACTTACGAATGGGTTAAACTTTTGCCATTCTACTGAATCGGGTGAGTGAAGCAGAAAGACAGGCACGCAGACAGACAGGCAAGTATTTCTGCGTTGAAGTATCCCAAGAAAGACTGCCGTCGTTAAAAAGACGCAAGCATTGAAAATAGATCGTTTCTGTCCATTTTGTTAAAACGTCGTCAGACTCTAAAAGGCGCGTTTACCCCAGAACGACGCGACACCGACATGACCCCGACGAAGGCTGACGCAGACCATCAGCTGACGATTCGCCCGCCGATGAAGTCGCCATACCCCATGGTCACGCTAGGCCGATGACGATGCCTTAAAAGATAGCATGTCGTCGTAGTGTAATATGATGACAGGCCGAAAATCCCTGCAAAACGCATCCGCAGACCTGTCGTCGGCGTGTCTTCGGGAAATCTGCGGCTGAGCGAAAATTCGCCCCATGACTTTGCTTAAAACGACCACGAAGGGCGCAATCTTACGGGAGTTAATGTTTCCCTCTCTGAGGCTTCCACTGCGTCTGAATAGGCATATTGAGCACACAATGGAAGTCTTTTCTTCGCTCCCCTTTGTGTAAACACCCCGTCCCTCGACACCGTGTCACCATGGTGGGGGCTGTGCGGCGTAGCCAGAGAGGTACAATGGCAGAGCAGGAAGCATAGCTGAAAATGAGGTGCATGTGTGCAAGTTTAGTCGGTGTCGCTGCGTGTGCCTCCAATGCGATTACAGAATTGGCCAACGAAAGACTGTGAGCACGACAAGGCGTGGGCGGAGTCTTCGTGAGACCATTGGCAGACTGTTTGTGTCGTTGCAGTGTACATAGAACGACGACAAGACAAAAACACCCTCAAAGACAGACCAAAATCGGTGTCCTGTTTCTCTAGTGTGAACGTGCCTGAAAGAAACACACCGACAACCAGAACGAGCTGCATACCGAGCGTCCGAAGATTGGAATGATCATAGTTTGGTACATTGCTGAACGGGTGGAAACACAAGGTGAACTCTGCCTCAAAAGGTGGCATACACGACTTTTTGGGGTGAGGAAGTAGCACACTGAATTTGCTCTACTGCTGTTTTGATAGTCAGCGGCAAAACAAAAAAAAAACAAAGAGTCGAGGGTAGCATTAATCGGCCTAACGCACGTTTTGAACGCAAATGTTGCTTTTCTTTAGAAGTAATATGTGATTCTGTGCAAGCTTAGCGACTTCATAGGCTGTGTTTTTTTTCCTTCAGTGATTCAGGATATGTGACAGTAATAGCACATCAGTGCTGTAAGTTATATCGTACCCACGCTCACTTGTTTGTACGTCCCACTGAAGTCACTTTGTTACCCGGTGCTTTGTGCTCGACTAAGCTGCTGTTTAGCTATAAACTTTCCTGTGTTTTCAGGAGCTGTCGGGCTGATCTTTGAAGAAAAAAGCAATGCAATTGGAAATTGGAAAGACACAATATCCAAAACAAGGGAGGCGACAAATAGGGCTTCTAGGTAGACGCTTTCACTTGCTGCGAGTGAGCGTAGGTGTGATAAAAACGCAGGCGTACACATTGCGCTGCTGCCGAGCAGTACTCTACAGCGCCTCAAACCAGTCACTGCAGCATTTGTATGGGTGAATACTTGTTGCTTCAAACTGTCTAAAGATCTTCGTGGTTTGGGTCTACCAGATATAAAGATCTCCAATTGAGCACTGGCACCAAAACAATTTCGCGGTTATTCGCTGTTCTAGAATACCCAAAAATGAGCCTTCTGATGCAATCAAGTACTCTAAAGTATACGTTTACGACAGAGAAATTCGGTGGACCACAAGATGAGAGACAATTAGAGTTTTACAAGACTGTGTTCGACATTAAGCGCATGGTATAACAGAAAATGGAGGGGGAAGAAATTGTAGAAATAGCGGCAATGCAATTAAGCTACCTGCTGATAGAGGAGACACTAGACGAGGAAGATAAAACAAAAACAAACCAAAGCAGACAGAGGACCTGGAAAAACACATGAGTTACCTAAGTGCATGGTTTGCGTATTTGATTGGCTCAAAAGTTAGAGTGTGCTACCAACATGCCAACGCCTCGCAATGTGGCACGTTGAGCCAAACTATAGGTGCTCGAATCGCGCACAATCTGAGACCACTGAGCGTGCATTATTTAAATATGTCGCTGAAGAGGCTGTGTGGCTCCTTATTTGGCGCACCTTTGGAGTAAGGGCTACGTCACAGTCGCAAAGTAATATCGGCACTTTGCTTGATTGACACTTAGTCACAATGTACGTTATTCTTCATTCGGAGACTAAGGTGCCTGGCAGTGGCTTGTCGACAACGCAGGGCGCAAGCATTTTCGCCTCAATTGAAAATGCGGCCGGTGCGGCTGGGATTCGATCACGCAACCTGTGGATGAGTAGCCGAGCAGCGTAACGGGTAGCAATAAATGGGTAAAATAAAAGTTGGTTCATTTGAACTTTTGACAAGGGCAGATATTTTTTCCAGGGCTGGCACTATATCGCTATTGCGCTAATAGATGTGGCCGGTTTGTTCACAATCCTAGTTTTATTTTGACGAGAGAGCCCGCCATGCCTATCGACGAATCAATGCACATAACAGAGACATATTTCAACTTTTGTAGCGCCCTTGCGTACCAGGGGGCACTGCAGGCAGTGGTATAGTTTAGTGCCCCTGTAAATGATTGCACAAGAACATGGTGGTTGTTTTCGTTATTTTATGGTTTATGCGGTAAATCGCACACATTCCTTGTCAGAAATTTCTCGTTCGGCTACGTTATGTCATGACAGCATTGGTTTTTCTCACATTTGCATATTATTAGCCTGTCATACCTTTTCATGACCGTCTACCACTCTGACATGGTGGGCTGTACTGCCACCCTCATGGACTTTTCCTACAGTCAGGTGCAGGCTACCCAGAAATTTCAGGGGCATGGTGTCTTGTGAATGCTGTTTTGCTAATATAATAAATTTCAAAGGACAGAAAATATTAGTCCTGATTTCACAACCTTTCAAAATTCTGAAATATATTGTGTGCAGCCATCGCCTCGTTAAATCACATTTTAAATGTACTTTTAGGCCTTTTCGCTGGTCCCCTGGGCAAAAAGGCAACTTGTACATTTCCTTCTTTTATTGTACCGCTTTTCCTTCTGCCTAAAATAAACTTCAACTTCAACCTTGTCCAGCTCGTGCCGTTGTCGTCTTCGTCATGGGGGGAGCATGAGTTACGCAAGTGACGTGACCAGATGAGGAAGCAGTATTCATTCCACGTTCACGACACAAGAAGGGTGACGAATGAAGGAATGAATAATACGAAGCAAACTTTCTTGGGGAGGGGGTTCTGAATTTGGTCGTCATGGTTTGAAAACAGTGTCATAACCGCTGGCTGAGTTGTACGCCGAGCCCAGAATAGCATTTCAAATGTAGTGGTGGATGCACGACAGCTCGATAGCCAGTCAGTCTCTCACTGGCAGCCTCGCTAATCCATCGTTCTATAATAATAATAATAATAATAATAATAATAATAATAATAATAATAATAATAATAATAATAATAATAATAATAATAATAATAATAATAATAATAATAATAATAATAATAATAATAATAATAATAATAATAATAATAATAAATAACAATAATAATAATAATAATAATAATAATATATTATTATTATTATTATTATTATTGATATTATTATTATTATTACTTCTGTCCATCTTGTTTATTACATACATGCATCGCCCCAGTGGGCATTACAGCAGTGGGTGAAAGAAAAACAAAAAACAAAATGTCCACCCTCACAAAACGTGCCAAGACACATCGTTGTCCATACTGTTCACAATATCAAGCGAGAGAGTATACCATTTTCTTATGGCTCTTGTGAAAAAAAATTGCCCGCAGCTTCCCTCGGGGGAACACTGGGGAGGATGCGGAGCATATAATTGGTTAACGGGGTGTTAAAGTGCGACTTACTTGGGTCGATGGCTAAATTGGTTAACGTGGTTGTGAAATGGGGTGTTAAATTGCGACTTACTTGGTCGATGGCTAAATTGGTTAACGTGGTTGTAGGAGGGGGTGGTAAATGAGTGAACACGTACACACGTATGCGAAAGGGCGGCGCTGGTCGAAGGGACGTCGATCATTGTGTTTGTGGATTCTTTGGAATTCATTTCACCGCGACCTTGGACGTCGACGCGCCGTACAAACCAACCGACGAGCGGCAACTGAGCGAGCGAGCGCCGACCTTGAGTATATATACAGCGCGACGGTGCATGCACTGTCAGCTGTCGAATGTTCGAGAAGGGGGAGAAGCACAACGGCGCATGCGCGCGCGTCAGCTGCCGATGTTCTCGAAGCGCGACCGCGCATGCGCGCGCGTCAGCTGCCGATGTTCTCGAAGCGTGACGGCGCATGCGCGCTACATTATACAGCTAGCGAATGTTCGTGAAGAGGAGAAGCGCACGTGGTGTGTAGAGGAGGAAGGCTGCACAGATGGTGGAGGAGTGAAGCGCGCGCGGTGTGTAGAGGAGGAAGGGATGCACAGATGGTGGAAGAAGGAGGAGGAAGCTTGCGGACGGCGCCGCACTACAAGCCTCGAGTATTAGATGCTCCGCATCTAAAACAAAATTAGCCGATCCCACGTACTTGGGAATCGATGTTATGCGAAGCGCGTGAAAGGAAGGTGACCGTGTTGCATTTTTTTATTGAGCAATAGGTCATAAAGTGACGCTAAATATATGTACAAATGTTGCATGCGCAGATATATGTTAAAGAGCTGCAGATATTCATATAACCAGTTGTGTGCACTTGCGCAACGATGCCAACTGGACCATGGGTATTAGCAACACCAGAACCTGATATAAAGCTCTGAAGCTCGCGAAATTACTGGCCCTGGACACTGCTACATGAACCAGCTTAAGCGCATGGCACCTAACCACAATTGACGCTAACCCGACGTGACGGGTGTATCCAAGGAGTATGTCGAGGAAGGAGAGGCGAGACGGTCGCGACGAGCCCGTGCCGGGGTCAAGGCTTTATTCGGGATGCAGGCGTAGGCGGAGTCACTGCTGCAGCGTTCAGCCAGGTTCCGAAGATAGGCCGTTCTGCCCTACCTCGTGGCTCGCGCCACACGAGGCACGCGGCTCGCTTATTTTTCAGCGCGGCCACATATCCAAATCTAGCGTGGCGCTACAAGTACATATGTTGTGTTCATGGGTAGGTAGCACTGAAAACAGTATTGACGTTTCACAAAGATTAGTGTCTATTTGAAAAGTAGTTCCGAGACCTGGCGTAGCTCTGTGGTAAAATGCTTCATTGCCACGCAGAATGCTTGGGTTCGATTCCATCTGAGACCATGACATTTATTCTTTGCATTCGCCGGGTCGACACCACCGATGTGCGGTATTTCTTGACAATCCCGTGTTAAGATTGCCCATGTGTGTTCTCGACGTTCCTGGGTAGATAGATGCTAAGTGTTCATCACCTGTGGCACATGCCCGTATACCAGCGGCACACACCTACCCATGGGTATGTGCCACTGTCTGGATGGAAGTGTTTGACGACGTACTCGACGGGGTTGTGACATTATTGAGGTCTTGACTAGCGCGTCATATTGGTCAAACCATTTTACCCTCCAATGCTAATTTGGTTCACGACAAGAGGGTGACCCCGAGAGCTCCCAAATGTAAGCGGCTAATAAGACACAGACAGATTCGCTCAGAGGCACCGAAGTTCGCTAACAAATGCTTCGCAGTAAAAAAAAAACGCAGGAATCGTGCTGAACACCAGTACTCCTTAATCTGCTGCTGGTCATTTTATCTGTAAGCAGCACTGCCCCGCCGCAGTGGTCTGGTGGCTAAGGTACTCGGCTGCTGGCCCGCAGGTCGCGGAATCGAATTCCGGCTGCGGCAGCGGCATTTCCGATGGAGGCGGAAATGTTGTAGGCCCGTGTGCTCAGATTTGTGTGCACGTTAAAGAACCCCAGGTGGTCAAAATTTCCGGAGCCCTCCACTACGGCGTCTCTCATAATCATATGGTGGTTTTGGGACGTTGAACCCCTCATATCAAGTTATATAAGCAGGGTTGGAGGAATCGAAGTGTGAGCGGTTGTATTTCGTAGCCGACAGTGCAATTTTTCGACACCTGGCTGCCCTGCTTTCAGAAAGTATTTTAACGCGGCAATGCTAGAGCTCGTTTCATGGAACATCCGGCGTCAGCGTCATTGGTAGTGAGGTTGGTATTAAGAATGAAGCGATCTACCTTTCTTGATAGAGTGTTGCTTCATTTATGAGAATAAATAAGGATGAGGCTTCCTCATTTATTTTTAGGCCACAGTTGTATGTCATACGATCGCGAACAGCGAAGGCGCGTGTAGTCATGGCTTATTCATGTTAGTGTAACGCGCCGTTGTCCGCTGGAAAAGTGCGCGTAATTTAAATATTGTGACGCGGCTGGCGTTAATGTATTTTTTTCCGCTGGTGTTCTTTACCGTATGCCTTAATCTAAGTATAAGCACAATCTTGCACATCATTCCGATGGTATATCACTACTGCTATAAAAGCCAAGCTTTGCCGTTGCGAATATATCAGTACAATGTCAAAGCCTTTTAATTACTACGGCTGGCAACCAATGCCCGAAATTACGAATTTTCCTCCGAAAAATAATGAGAATGCCCGGTGCAAAAGAACTGAAGCAAATGCGACATATCTTTCTGTACTGTTTTCAACTTAGTTTAACAAAGACAGGTTAGGCAAAAAAGAAATGTCCGTTTTTGTTTCAATTGAAGTTGCTTGCAACTAGCACAGGGGAGCCTAATATGCTACGCTGGACTGCTCACCCGCAAGTCGTGGGATTGAATCCTGGTAGTGGCGGCCGCATTTTAGATGGAGGTTAGATTGAACTCGGCCTGAGTATTTAGATTAAGATGCAGTTAAATATATAACTTTAGATAGTAAAAATTTATGGAGCCCTCCACTACAGTGTCTGTCATAATGATAACGTGACTTTCGGACGTTTATTTCGAACTATTATAGCAAAAATGCTACGCATTAACAAATTTGCGAGTTTATTCGTGCCCTAATCAGAGACTATAGCTTAGGCTGTCATGCATCATATCCATCTAGAAGTTTCGCTTCGTCTGGAATGTGCAAAGTTACTCCAAGTTTGTCGCTTACCGGTGGCACTGTTTTATTTCGCCACACTTCTTTGGCACACGCTGACGATGTCAATGAGTAGAATAGCACTCTGACGGAGTATTTTCTGCACGTCGCATTGCTCTCTCCAGGCAGAGATGAGTGACTGACAAGGCCCATTATTCATACTGAGCCATGTGTTGAACTACTCGCTCAGAGTGCAGAGAATCAGACTGCGTCGCGCTTACCATTCCTGCCAACGAATGCAACAGAGGAGCGGGCGAGACCGATGCACAGTGTCAGATTGCCGAGTGAGTTCCACAGAAAAAAATGAACGAAAGAAAAAGACGACGCCACTTGGTGCGCCATGGGCTGGGCGACATTCCCATTTTGACACGATGGTAGAAATAATGCACCCCCTCCCACCTTCTCTGATTCGAAAGCATCTCCTCCTGCCACGAAGAGCACCGTTTTTCTGCTCCAGGGCGCAACTTTTTGTCTCAATGTTCAACGCCTGACGCGCGCCGTGTCGCGCGCCTCCAGTGACGACGCGTCCCGAGGCGTGCATCGATCGAAGAGTGGGACCCTTGTCTCGAGTTCACAAGCACTTGCGATGGCAAGCCTCTGTCAATGCGCGTTTGCCTTTTTTGTCGCTTGTTCAAGTAGCGCTGGCTGTTTCGAGTTTCTGTCGGAGCGGGCAGGCACTTGGATTGTCTGAAGCATGACAAGCAGGTCTTCTTGAGTGGATAGCAGATACAGAGGCTTCAGAAAGGGGGAAAACAATGGAGAGGTTAGAGAGACAGTTACTCTATGAAGAGATGTTGGCTGAAATCCATGAACAGCAAAAGTGAGGGAGGCGAAAGCACCGCGTTTAAAACAAACGCGAAGCAAGGGAATGTAGACACTTCTCTTGGAAACGGCCAGCACTTGCGCCCCTGCCATCACTCGTTGGGTGCTGTTTGCGCATATTCAGTCTTCTAACATTGTTTACAAAGATTTTCCTAAATTCTAAACTCAAATTTGTGACCAATATTATTGTTTTTTGTAGTTTATTTTTCTGCTCTGTGCTTTCACCTTCGACGAGATCTCCCAACTCGATTCCCAAACTACGGGCTTCGGCACCAGCACAGATTGATGTCCCCAAGAAAGGCGAAGAGAAACAAAATCCGTACTACTCGGCAATTTTGCTTGCGCGGAGACGCACGCCTACACAAACGAAGAAAAAAAGAATCCGGGGAAGTTAAATAACGGGCACAAAAGTCCTCTGTTTTTCAACCCGGCAGCCTAATGAAATAAGTGTTCAGACGACCCGAAATGCACCGACCTCGGCTCATCGTCCTAAACAAAAAGATGCTCTGATTGGGTGCAGCTCGTTTTTCTTCGGCAGCCTCGTCTGAGAAACGCAGAAACAGGGGGTATATAAAAAGGGAGACCGCTGCATGCTTTGTCGACCAATGACTGTTGGCTGAAGGTTTATTCTTGTTTTAACGAGAAATACACATGATTTGCGAAATCAGTTAACGCTGCTGTTGATATTAGGCCCAGTGCGCAGACCTTCAAAACAGCGTCGTATCTTATGGTGATTAATCAATTACCTGGTCAAAATTGGTCTTGTCCACAACGGTATACCTTACTTAGGAAAGTCTTGGTTTACCTGATACCGTAATTGTAAATAGTTTTTGTAGGATGCATACCAGCGTTATATAAACGCTGGCAGAAATCTGTGTTTTCCCAATAGTCTTTTTCTTTCCTCTTGATTGCAGTGTCACCGCACAACGTCAGCATCACGGACGAGCTCGGCGTGGAGATGCAGGGGACCGTGGGACCCTTCAACGACGGTGACCCCCTGGACCTCTTCTGCACTGCCCACGGTATCGGAGCCTGAGCCGGAGGGGTGTGTAGCGTAGACCGAGTTCCCGGAACGCGCTCGAGCACTGCACCATGCTAAGATGTCATGAAGTCCCTGCGCATCCCTTTCGCAATCTCGTGCGCCCTTCGTAAAGGCGCAAGTTCACAGCTGTACGCCTGAAGGAAAACAAAGTACTTTATTGTGTAATTATGCACAGCTTAACCTTCTTAGGGCTCTATAGGATCAACAGCGTGACTAGCTTGACCGCTTTACACTGTGGTAAAGCGTACAGTAGTAATTGGCTGGCTTAAGAGCAACGTCAATAAAATGCATGCCATTTCTCGCACAATCCAAAGAAAGGAAGGTTGGACTACAAAAATCGCAACTTGAGAGAAGCCCACTGAGAACTGGGGGCGTATCTCGGCGCTGTTATAGAATTCGACCATTTAACCAACACTAGCACAAATAGGAATCATATTGGAATACACGAAAGCGCAAGTGTTATGAAACTCTGCTCGGAAATCCCGTAAATGTTGCTTAACTATAACACTACGCTCGGCGGGAGAGAACACGGGATCGAACGTGGTAAAATAGTCGATTGACTGTCGATGATCCAGCATGAATGGAATCGCACGTAGTATGCTTATCATTCAATCTGGTGAGGTAAAGTTGTTGCTTTCTTTATGTATACCAATTGGTATAAGAAATAAACACGGTGTTTGAGGTAGTGTTCGCTGGCTACTGTGGAGCCTGAAAGTGATATAATCATTGCTTTAAAAACAGGTACTCGAGCTGAAACATCCGTTATAATTCATATGGTGTATCCGGTTAAAACATCCCGGCACGATTGATGACTGACCGGTCATGCATAAAGTGATGGAGCTGACTTTAGAATAAAAATGGAATAACTGAACATTATTTACGCATATAATAAAATAAGGTATCGCTATTTAGTTTTTTGAGTCCCCAATCTAGGGTTTAAAATATGCATTAAAGGTGTCACTTCACGTTTCGTGTAAGATGCCTTCACTCAGCTAGTTTTGAGCATTTGTATTGAATGAGGTGCTTTGCTTTGGCATTCGATACAAAAACAATAAATATGTCTCTATAAAAACACTTATTCTAGATATAACAAACATCAATACATAAATGTTCTTGGTGTACCATAAGCTATCAGACAGTCATACCAAGAAATCTATATGGGATGTCGTGTGTAATAATTGTGACGTAAATGTGAAGAAAATAAAGAAATAAAAGATAGCTGGCCACCGGTAGTAACCGAACGTGCGACCTTCAAATAAGGCGTATGATGCACTGCCAGCTGAGCAGCGGTTGAATTTGAAGCCGAGGTGTGGTCATCCTCGCACTCAATTCAGGTGGGTGCTGTTGCGAGACACTTTCGAGTGATGGTTGTTTTTTGCAACGCAGGGGGGCATTCACGTGCGTTTGAGGACGCTGCCATAGATGTGACTATGACGCTAGATACGGACCGGCGTCTGATATAAGGTTACAAGAGAAACCACTGTTGCTGGAAACTGGCTGAGAAGGCCACCTGCACACTTTTTACGTGCGGCGGACCTTCGGAAATATTTTTTGTATAATAAATCTTTACTGACTCCTAACAATACATGTATATTCCTTGGCTAGCATAGATACCTAAAAATTATTTTTTCTCAACAGTGTCAGATTGCGAAGGCGACACCTTATTTTATATTTGACTTGCAAAGATTTTCCATATAGAGAGTTATAATGTTACTGAAGCAGTCCCACAAGAGGCACGCACTTCTGTGAAGCTTCCCGGCCAAGAGAATCTTTCCAATACGCACACATTGGTTCGAGTAAGTGTCTTTCAAAAATCGACGGCTGGTAAAAACGAAAAAATTAAAATTTATTCTGAAAGTTGAGTTGCTGAAATAACTACTAGGAAAAGCTTGATGCATCAGAAATAACTTCAACTTGCGAAAATTGACGATCCAAAGCGTCGTTCACAGGTGATCGATTTGAACAAATATGGTAACAAAATAGTTATCAAATTAGCTCGGTGTAGTGCCTAAATTTTCGAGCAGTCTTGTCGCACTTCGAATGAAAAAGTCTCTGACTAATATGAATTGCACTGTCAAATACAACAACTTCTAAATATACCAATGCGTCAATATTATCTACGTCGTAAATCAAGCTTCAACTGTATTAGTAATATAATAAATAAAGTACAAATTCATAGTTTCTAATGTCATTGATGTAGGATAAAACATGAGAGCGTGCAAAACATGTCCTTCCTTTTTCAAGATGCTCCACACGTAGTGAATGTGCTTTCTTTATGCACCATAAAACATTTTGCGCGAAAAAGCAAAGAGGCAGTCAGATCACTGGCGTCAGGCTTACAAACAGCAGTGACTAAGAAATATTTTTCGTAAAGATCACCTATTTTCGATTGACGAGTTTCTACTCCTGCAGGACGCCCTCCTCCTTTACTATCCTGGTGGCAAGATGCTAGAATGCTCAAGAACAATGAGTCGGCAAGCACGACTGAAGGGGAAGCCTCCGGGAGTGTTCTGCATATCGACTTTTTGCTGCGGAGTCATCTCATGGCTCGCATAATCTGCAAGGCCCGGAGTGGCGAAGACGAGGAAGAAGCGAGCATCATCCTTGATATGAATTGTAAGAAGCCAGACATCTCATGGTGGATATTTTGGCTCCTATCCACTGCCTCCACCCCCCCCCAAAAAAACATAATTATAGCTTCTCGCTTGCGATGCGATAATGAGCGGGAAAGTAGGTGAAATACTATAGCACACATTTTGCAAACATTTGTAAATTTCGCTTCCAGCCGAAAGCATCAGACATACATCTGTAGATTAAGGAACATAGAAGTGGCGACGAAGAAGCATTGCTTGAAGAGTAATGAGTAAGATGTAGTTAGCTTAAGGCTTATCTGCAGTTCGACTTCATACGAACGGTTGGTGGAATTGCCAGGTTGACTCAATCACTTCTATCTATAACGTCCCAAACACCGTATGCCGAATAAGCATGTAGTAGAGACATGTTCTGAGTGCTGAATAGCGTAAGTGTTCAACAGATAGAGCCTTGTGTAATACGTAGTTACAAAAGCCACCCCGCCTGTGCACAAACCTCAGTACAAGTACTGCGTAAGCCGGAGGAGTGGCCTTCTAAGAGCCTGTCGTACTTGTGTGAGAGCAGTCACATATAGGAAGGAAGGAAAATAGGAGGAAAAGAACGACGGCGAGGTTAACCAGCCTATAGACAGCGGGTTTGCTACCCTGCGAATGGGCGCGGATGGGGGAGATGAAAGATACAGAGGGAAGAGAGATAAACACAGCACATTAGGCAGCACACGCGCGCACACTCAGTCATAGTTCAGTCTTGTTTTTCATGATGTGTGAATGAGGATAGGAAATATATCGGTTTAACCTGAACATATTTATTCAAATATAGTCAGGTGTGCACCATTACTGTACAAAGTACGCTGCAATGGACATGCTGCTATAGACTGACAATACCAAAAGGGGGCCAGGGTCGTCATCATCGACCAGAAAAATGCTGTGGGAAATTATGAATCGGAAAGGGTGACGGAGACTGCCATCCGTATATTCAACATGGTAGGAGTACCCAGATAGCTTATTCGGCTCGTCTGGGCGCCAGCTCACCAGGGACTTAGAGGGAACGAGGAGGCTCCTTCGGTCGCCCGAGGTCTCAGCTACCGGTCGACCCCTGGAACCTTCCAAGTTACTGAACCAAGAAATGAGGATATGCGCACATACCATGAAATCGCTGCACACTAGAGGCTAAATCGGCAAGTATACCCGAGAGCAGACAACTCATTGAGTAAGAAAAATGAGGTTTTGTGGTGAAAGTTACGAACCGGGGTTTTCGTGAACCCCGCACTTTACAGCAAGTGGCACACCGTAGTTTTCCGGTCTCAGTGTAAAGTTTGTGATGAGGCAGCGAATTTGGTCCACAAGTTATGGACATGTCGAAGTCCAAACGATGGTTCCCACACTGTACAATCCTGGGAAGCCCTTCTCCGCAGTCCAGACCCTAACGTCCAGCGCAACATAATCAGTCAAGCCCTGGCGGCCGCTGTCGCAAGAGATTCAGGCCGACAGCTAGGGGCAATGGGCCATGCCTGAAGAATTTGACTGACGTTTATTGCGATAGCAATTACATGAACACTCTCTGCTGGATTTCACCACCGGCCTCGGCGTCATGCTTCGTATATGTAATAGATATATATAAACGCAACAGAGAAAAAAAATTAAGAAACGAGACTCCCGCGCGTGGAATCGAACGTGGGACCTCCGCGGCATTATTGCGAGGCCTTAATCACTGAGCCACCAGAAGGTACCTCCTTCACCGTTCAAACAGCAAGCTATTCATATCTACCTCTTACCGCTGTTGGCGGGCATCTCGGGGGGGGGGGGACTATTGTGTTTTCAGCATTATCAGCAAGATGACACAGTGAGTGCGCAGCGGTTCTCATCTCTTACGCGTTCTTTGGCCCACGTATAGGAGGAGTGGGCGATCGCTCGCGCGCCCTTGTCTTCCGGTGGTGAGGATTATACGTCTTGGCTGGAGTGGGGCTGGAGCTGGAACGATTCTGTTATAGTTACGGTGTACACAAAGGCCACTGCAATCGTTGCACAGCCTCCGTTTGCGAAAAGGGCGTGCTCTTCAGACACAGCGAAATAACGACTAAGACGCTTATTCGCGTTCGTCTGTACCTGTTAGTACGTTTTGTTCGTCATTTGTGCATGAGAAACGCGGGGCACGTTTTGATCTGCTTGCAATTCTGCGCGTGACCTTCCGATTTGATGCTATGGCGTTTATTGTTTCGCCTTTGTGGCAGAGCTGTGACTTTTTAAATTAAGTTTTTTCTCTCTCTCTTAATAAACAACTTCACTGAGTGGTTGTCGCTAGCCGAACTTTCTCCGGCCAAGCACTATCCGCCCGGTAGTCTGTTGAGCTCTTTCCTACAGAATGCGGGCAGTTCCATTCTAATCGCATGGTGTCATTTTATGAGCTGATAAGCAGCCAGCGTAAAGCAGTGTGTGGACAAGCTAGCTTTCTCTGGCAAATGCCTCTGGTAATCATCAAAACAAGCACCTGGAAGCAGATCTTCGTACCGATCGGATGCCAGAGGCTCGGCACGGAGTTCATCAACGTTACATCACCACACTTAGCTTATAGAATAATTCCCACAGACATGTTGTGTCGGACACAAGCTGACAAGTACGAAAATATATTTTCCTTCTTACATATTCGTACACACTGCGTAACAACAAAAGGGGTATGCCCTCATCCATAAGCAATTCTAACTCAGTAGCAGATATCTCCGTAAATAAGTGCATCTTGGTTGTCGGCGGTCGGGCTTGGCCTGACAGTCCCAACGTGGCATCAACCCGCTGTGCGCTGAGTCATGCACCTCAGGACTAACAATAAAGTTTCGCATTCATCAATCCATATCGATGTTTGAATTCCTAATTCAATTGCTTGCATAACCAACCTGTATAAAACAGAAGAAATACCAGGATTACATGCGTCAATAATATGCTTGCCTTTCTTGCTGTCATAAATGGAGTTAATTTTATACCTTGGCGCCAACGTTCTAATGTTCCCCTTTCCTGAAAAGCTTTTACCACAGCTATAAGTCTATTTTTCACTATTTATTTTTGGTAAGTTCATAAGATTGAGGCAAATCTCACCTAATCTTCAGGCTGTGCGTTATTTTTTCTTCCTCCTTCTCTGTGTTGCGTTGGTTGCCCCATGCATTAGCTCTCTTTCGGTACAATATTTCGCCATAGTATTACTTGACGGATAATTCATGTCTCGGTTCTTTTTGACAGATTTGATTGGTGTCTTTCGAATGTAACTGAGCGTCTCGTATCTATCTAAATTTTTTCCTCGTCCATCAGCAATATGTTTTTGTGGTATACATTTAACCTAATAAGATAAGGCTTTCAGCGAGGCTCTAAAGGTACTAGGTGAGGCCTTTTTAGTCACAAAATTTGGAGTCCGAATTGAGGCTTTGACCTTTTGATCACTTCCATCTAAATATGCACCAACAGGCTTTCTTTTCTTTCACAAATTTTATAATATCTGTGCTCCTAATTTTGAAACTTATGTGCCCTTTCTCGCTTGTCTATGTTCCGGGGACGCTTCGCATTGTTTCCCAATTCCATCCATATACTAGTCTGCCTTTCATGCACTCCTTATCCTCAAATGACCCTAGCGCACAGTTCCCTAAGTGCGAGGGAAGTGAAATCCAGAACAGTTGCTCTGATGATGCCCCTGGTTAACTGGGCCCACGGGGTGACACTTTCAGGGTGCTTTCCGAAAGGTTCTTCGCCCCGCATCTGGAATATATCGCTCAACAAGCTTCTTTGCCTTGATTTACCTTTCCTGCAGATTTTTCGCTTCTGTTATTCAATTTACGTCGTCAATGCATTTACAAGCCCACTGCTTCATCACTGTGCAGTGCGCCCTTTGAGGGTGGCCATCGCTACACCGGGAACGGTCCTCGTCGCAGAGCGAGCGGCGCATATTCGCTGTGATTCATGGGGCTCGAGACCGGCCGCGAACCTGAGCTGGTGGATGGGCAGCCGCAGTATGACACGCAGTGTGGTCAACGTTGACGAGTCGAGCGGCCACACTAGCAGCTTGCTTGCCTTCACGCCTGGAGCTGACGACCACGGCCGCCGGATCCGCTGTCGCGCTACCAATGAGCGTCTGCCTGGCAGTGCAATTGAAAATGCGCTTTCACTGCAGGTGAGCCACTGTGGTGAGCTTTCTGAAGTCATATTTCATGAAATAAGGCTCTTTTGCAACAAGCGAACCCGCTGGAGTAATCTATTGAACAAATGCACCTCGGAGACAGTGCTGCATTGTAAACGTTAGCGGAGCGTTCCTTGTCGTGCTATTTCTCACAGTTTCCACCATCCACTGTCAACTGATTTTTTTGTTCAGGCTTATTTATGAATTATTAACACAAGACTTGGTGAAGCAAAGCACACGTACTTAAATATTCTAAGGTTTCCACTTTTAAAAGAGAAGAGAAAAGACTGGAAGGTTAGCCAAACTTTTTTGATCCTCTCATGTTCTTCTGGGTCCTTGGCTCTCACGAGCAGCCACCTAACAAAGTTCTTTGTCTCTGTTTCTGACCGTCTCACTAGCGAATATAGGCAGGGTTAGTGAATGTAGAAAGGGGAAGGTGGTATGTGTGTTCGTGCGTCGAAAATTTATTGTAGATGTGCGATATGAGCCATCGTACTTTATATATATATATATATATATATATATATATATATATATATATATATATATATATATATATATATATATAATGTATTGCCTTATCGAATCACTTGCATTAAAAATAAGAATGTCTTTTAGGTTTTAGGGTCGTGCTATTTTTGGCAATAATGAACTTTCGATAGAAATTGATTTTATAACTTGTGCACAGTTTTACATCATACAAAAGGTCAGTGAAAATTCTACTGCCAAGCATCGCATGCCTCGATCATCTTATGAATAGAACAAAGATGGAGGTTCAATTGAAGTGGTTGCAAATGTACTATCCAAACAGCAAATAAACGCTCTACATCTCATCTTCGAATTACCCTGTCATCATTTCAATCAACCGGCCGAAACAAGGTTCATGTGTTTCCAAACTTTATGAACGACTCACCAAACAGTTTGTCCCCTTGCAACTGATACCACTGTGTTAGCCTAAACAACGTGGCATTTACATGGGAGATTTCTACCAAAAAGGCGGGGCGTGAAAGCACTGCAATAAAGAGAACACAATGCACAAGGCGCACGTACGTTGTGCAGCCGAACTGAAGGTCGTTTTTGTGATCTCGGCAGCGGTAGTCGCATTTCATGACTTGTTCAGTACATCCCCATCTTTACACACAGCGCCAAAGCAGGAAAGTGAACTTTAAAAACAAATTTGGCAGATCCCACGTACCTTGGGAATTGACGTTATGCGTGGAATGCAGAGCAAATGTGACCATGTTGTAATATTTTATTTTTGCGTGCCACGTCAAGAAAGGGCGCGAATTTCGTAAGCACAGAAATATGTTGAAGGGCTGCAGATTTTTATATAACTAGTTGTTTGCACTTGCACAACGATTCAAACAAGAACATAATTATTAGCAACATCAGAAGCGACATGCTGCTATGAAGCACTGGTGCTCGCTAGGTTGGTAGCCCTTGACACTGCTACATAAGTAAACTTTAGCGGATGGCACCTAACTGCAATTGACGTTAACCCAACGTGACGGCTCTATTTTAGAAGTACTGATGTAATGTTTATAAAATTGGATAGCCAGCACTGCCACCACATTTAGCATTCCACAAGCATTAGGGTCCATTTAAAAAGTAGTTCCGAGACCTGACGTGACTCTGCGGTACAATGCTTCAAGGGCACGCAGAGTTCTTGGGTTCAATTCCTGCGGGTACCATAGCGTTTATTCTTTGCGTTCGGGGGGTCAACGCTGCCAATGTCAGATTTTTCTTGACGCTCACGCGTTGAAATCGCCCCGTGTGTGTTCTCGTCGATGTTGGGTCGACACTAAATGTCAATCACCTGTGGCACATACCAGCACACCACTGGCGCACACCCGCCCGCGTGTATGTGCAACTGTCTGGCGGGAAGTGTTTGACGACGTAAGCGACATGATTGTGGCGTTATTTGTGTCTTGGCGAGCGCGTCCTGTCCGTCGAACCATCTATTTTACCCTCTCATTGGAGTTTTGGTTCACGCGAAGTTAAGGGGGTGATCTCGACAGTGCCAAGACGTAAGCGCCTAGATAGATAGATAGATAGATAGATAGATAGATAGATAGATAGATAGATAGATAGATAGATAGATAGATAGATAGATAGATAGATAGATAGATCAAAAGACTTTCTTGATTGTTTTTTTTTCGTGTGTGTGAAGTGTCGATAGTAAAGTCGTTCTACTCTTTACAAGTTGTCGAGAAAAAAAAAGAATTACGGAAAATACAGATGCTGTAAAAAGAAACGGAAACCCAATGTCAATCTCTCGCATAATTTTCTTCACAGAATTAACCGTAATTCGCACACGCACACTTGAAGAAATATAAATAAAGATTTCCTGGTGAGACAAATCTGGTTGTGAAACCCGCGAATTCTCGGTGCGCAGTAAAACAAGCTGGGTGTTCTACCCACTGAACTACTGACACACATATATATGAGGCTTTGCAAACCTACCTTAAGCATTCACACCTTGTCCGCAATGAATGTGCCAGTCGTAAGTGTGATGGCTCTGCCCGTCTACGGCTCAAGCTATGTACTCTACCCGTGGCGTGTATGCGTGAGCGCCAGCGTAGATTATCCGATTCACTTGAAATGGTGATATAGCTGTCAAACAATGACATGCAGTGTTCGAGCTATCATATATCAATGTGCAATAAAGAATCAACTAATTTAGTGAAAACACCTGTCACTCTTTTTATGTACTGATTGCAATTGTGGAGAGATACACGATGCGCTTGAGGTGTTCGTATAGTGAACGATGGCCTCCGAGATTGAACATTAGACGGAATGTTTCTACACGAAACCACTCTGAGTATATAATAATGTAAGTCGGAGTAGCTTCAGGTAGTTTCACGTAATTTTGCCTAAAGACTTTCCTTGCATGAAGGAGTGGTAATTCACGCAAAACATGTATTCGGGCAGTATGCGAAAGTGTTATGCGTGGTACGGGTAATGTTGCATCTTGGCGACGACCATGGCATACGAGAAAAATTTGGTAGCGTAAAATACATTGGCTGAGGTTAAGCAGTATCACCCGGCTTACGCTGAGCAGTGCTGCGCATGCACAAGGAGCAGTGACGTCACATATTGCACTGCTGGCACATCAGAAACGTCCTGGCAGCTTCTGGAGTGACGTGTCACTCGCTAGCGGGCTGGCACTTGACTCGTGTGAGCACACTCGCTATAGTCCGTCCATGTTTTCGTCCGTCCGTCTGCCTGCCTGCATGTCCGCCCGTGCAGCAAGCAGTAAGCATAAGCTAACTCTGACAACCAGGGAAGCTAACAATAATCGGCTGAACCTTAGCTCACGTCACATATATCCTGGCTTAGCCGGGCAAAGCCACAACAAGTTTTTTACTGAATCTATCTATCTATCTATCTATCTATCTATCTATCTATCTATCTATCTATCTATCTATCTATCTATCTATCTATCTATCTATCTATCTATCTATCTATCTATCTGTCTATCTATCTATCTATCTATCTATCTATCTATCTATCTCTCTATCTATCTATGTATCTATCTAAAGATGCATTCAGCATCTGAGACACAACTTTGCTTAGTTGCATCAAGTTTTTGAAGCTCAAAAAATAATTGATTGATTGTTTGTTTGATTAATTGATTGACTGATTGATATGTGGGGTTTAACGTCCCAAAACCACCATATGATTATGAGCAACACCCTAGTAAAGGCTCCGGAAATTTCCACCACTTGGAGTTCTTTAACGTGCACCCAAATCTGAGCACATGGACCTACAACATTTTCGTCTCCATCGAAAAGGCAGCCGCCGCAGCCGGGATTTGATCCCGCGACTTCCGGGTCAGCAAGTGCAAGGAATAAGCAGTTGTGAACGCTCTGGGTGACGTTGGCGTGAGAGTGGGAAAGCGAGTATCGAAACTTAGCTGTACAGCTGTGGTAATAAATGTTGAAGCTATCAAATTTTCCAGTACTGCTCGAAGAGTGGTTATGATAACAATACTGATTGTTGGCCTAGTTGGTACTTGCTTAATGACATGCTTTGGCCGCAAAAACATACACGTACACAAAGTAAAAAAAAACACTCCGCTTGTGCTTGTCGTTCAGTGTTCCTTTACATTGTGTCTGTGAGTAATTTGCGGCTAAAGCATGTCATTAAGTGGTTATGGTGCGCGGCTATACTTTCCCTACGCTGGTGGGTTCGATCTCGGCCACTACAGTCATTCGTTGATGGAGACAAAATACGAGAGGCCTGCGTACTGTGCAATGCCAGTGCTCGTTCAAAAACATCGGGTGTTTGCAATTTCCGGAGCCCAGCACTACTGCTTGCTTCATGTCATGTCGTGGTTTTGGTATGGGCAATCCGTGGTATTCATATTATAAGCAGTCGCTGCGACTCGCTCACTGTATTTCGTGCCGACCGGTTGTGCCCCCGTGATCTCCGACGACAGCGCAGCTCTGGCCGACTGGGCTCGCCCTACGCCATCTCCCGACGCCGACAAGAGCTCTCGTCGAGTGGTGCCCCGTCCTCGGACTCCTGCGACCGCGTCCAACTTTCCTATCTCCTCCTTACTTCTGTCGTTTTCCGTCGTTCGCTGTCCCTGCGCCTTGCTCTCTCCTTCTTCTCTATCTCTTCACCTTTTAATCCTATCCTTTTATTTTATTCTCTACCCCCATCTCTGGTGAGCTTCTGTTGAGGTGTCCTCTTCCTGAGAAACAGTTACGGAGCTGACTTTTTTGTTCTTTTCATTTAAAATCACTCACACTCACTCACACACTATAGAATAGTTGAAGCTTGCATGGGAACGATAAATTTTGAAGTTTCAAATTCTATACATATGTTTTTACAGTGAAAGCTGTATATGGATAGGAGACAAAAAAAACTGTTTGGCAGCGATGTCACGAGTAGTCTTTATTAGCTGCACTATTAGTTACGTCGTTCTCAGCGTAATGCCCAAGCACGCCTGTCATTGGCTGAATTGTAAGTGACGTCGTCCATCCCGTCGCAGCCGGGGCCCTGAGCACGCGCGGAGCAGTTCTTGCTGAACCTTTAAGTCAATATAAATCAAATCAAATCAAATCAAATAAATGAAACTTTATTTCGTCCACAAGTTTGTGTGTTGTGGAACACGAGGGCTCGAGAAAAATTGAAACTATTCTCTTGAGAAGCCTCGAGCCCCCGCTTTACAGGGCATAAAGCGAGAGCGCACAATACATTGACAGTTTTTATGGAACATAACAATTATACTAATGCCGCAGAACAATACATTAGTTACAATGAATACAATATAATGTGTTATTTATACAATGATCAATTCTTCCGAAATTATGACAACAAAATGAGCTATGAATTAAACAATTTCAGGTGAATAGAAAAAAGAAAGAAAAGCAGCAAAACTTCAAAGTGTATCGAACAGAAGCTGTACCCTTTACAAGAAGTGAATTCATTATTCCTTGGTGACAAAAAACGCTTTTATTGCATGGTTTCCAGTTGTTTTTAAGTCAATACTTTTGGGAATACCATTTATGGTAAGCCATGTTATAGGTTACGCATCGGTGAGCCACGGACAACTGCAGAAGAGCGCCAACAATAAAAACATGAGAGAGCTTGTGCTCGCCGGTCTATAGGTTCAGTCCAGGCGCAGTACCAGTCCCGAGAGGCCGAGTGCCGGCACGAACTGCGTGCCGATGTCCCGGCCGCCTTCCAAGCCGCGCTAAATCGCGAATGGGAATACAAGCGCCGGTGTGGGGCGGATCCTAGAAACCGCACTGCCGGGGCAGCTCGCGATGTCAAATGCTTGCAACATGCCGCGCCGAACAAGCGTCTTTGCGGGCACGACAGCGTCAACGCGAAAATTGCGTGAGGGCGTTCACCGCGGTTAACGCCTGCGTTTGGTGGCAGTTTATTCAGCGGCACTTTAGCTGCGGCTTTGACGTCTGTGACCACCTGTTGTTCGAGAACAATCACTGTGATTAACGCATGGCGAAGCGCTAATCACTCGTTACACTCCTCTGTGAACGTGATCATGCGAGGCACAATCTGCGGCATGTGAAAGGAACACTGCGGTGAAACAAACCAAACATTTTCCTTAACTCACTTATTAGAACGAGAATGTAACCAATAATTGTGAAAGGCTTCTGTGTGGCGTCAGTTTGAACCCACTGCCAAACATCGGGGCCACACGTTTGAACTTTCGCTGGTTAACCATTTCTACGGATTGCTTGAGCGGCGAATTTGTATGTGTTTTTTATTTTTGACCATATAACTTTTTGGTAATTTCTACCATGCCTGTAGAACTTCGCAATTTCGCACGAAGGTACTTACCGACGTTTTACAGAAGGCGAGCTAAGATTGTGGGCGTACGGCAAAAACTGAATCAATATTTTTTACGTTTCTCATTGCATGAGAATTGCCATTCATGAATGGCTTTTTTGTACTAAGGCACTAAAATGCACCTAGGCTACTGCTTTTAGTTCCAGTTATGGAAATTCTACTATTTAATAGATGTTAGCATTCTTGTTTCCTATATTCTTGATATTTTCTGAGACAGAGACGAACAGACCTCTCAATGAGCCAAAGAAAAGACTCTAAGAATCACTTTTCACCCCGCAGGTACCGAAGCTTGGGGAAATTTTGCGAAAGATGAAGAAATTCTCAATAACATGATTGCCTTATTTTGGAATTAATTTTTTACTAAACAAACTCTTGCCCCACCTTTAAACACGTCCTCGGTGGTTGATTCAACTACGATGTGAAGCGACACGGAAACGAAGGCAAAAATTTTTCCCAATGGGTAGGGGCCCATCCCCTGGATGCGATAAGGCCGTCCGGGCAGCAGATGTGGTAGAGTGCCATTTTGTACTCTGCCATAAATAAAAAAAAACATTTCGGGAAGAGGGGCAGCGTGCGACCTTTGGCTACGCCACTTGTGTCACGTAGACACTCTGAGGGCAGCAGTAAATTTGTAATTCGGTTTGATCATCGAACAGTGGTGCCTGGTTAGCCAGTTAGAAACCAGAGATTGTGTGATTCTCAAAAAAGTTTTGTTTTTTGGCAATATGCACATTAAAAAAACTTCATAAAAACGTTATGACTGACTATTTCTATTTGGATGTCAGTTTTTTTACTACGTAGTACATGCATGTATGTGTGATCATCGTATACATTGTCATGATTGTCACGCCCATGAAGTAGCAAGCTTTGGAAAAAAAACATTTTACCCTTTGCGGGAAAAATGCACTTTTCTAGGTAGACGCTCTGAATGTAATGCGCCTGACAGGCCTACGGGATGGCTATATGCTCTCCCACAGTAGAGTACTAAGTGCTCCCAATCGTTAACCATTTTTTCTAAACACACATATCACTAAAACCGACGACCTAATATTAATCACCACAATTATAGAAATACGGGCTGTCACACGCGCTTAATCTCGTCGACGACTACTTTCGGCATTCCAGGTTGAATTCCCGCCCACCGTGCGACTGAGGCTTGTCGGTGGTTCGGCCGTGGATGAAGGCAGAGAGGCGAGGTTTGAGTGCAGCGTGAAGGCACACCCTCAGCTGTTGGAACCTCCACGCTGGCTCTACGAGGGCCGGCCTTTCTCGGCCGGCAGGCAACACGTCGCAAGCAACGGCTCACTTCACGTACTCACGCTCCACGGAGTGCGTCAGTCGCAGGGGGGACTCTACTCCTGCCTGGCGAAGAATGCCAGAGGAACGGCGCTCAGCGCATCTGTACGCCTCCAAGTGCGCTGTGAGAATTCCAGCCTTTCTTTTCGTTCTAGAGTACTGCCGCGATGAGACTACTTTAGGAGCCTGAAAAATTAAGTACAAGCGTTTGACGCGCTAAAAGTAATGGTGACACGGCCGATATGTAAGAAACGGAACTACTAGTGCCAGTGGGGACACTTAACACACAGCGCGTATGAAACAACACTAGGAGAAAAATGACGCTACACAGTGGCCACGTTGTATCGTTGTCTTATAGAATCCAATAACTAAACAGCCAGGCCATTTCATTTCAACAATTTTATTATGACGCTTTTTGTCGCGCAATAGTGGCATTGCAAATTTTTGTTCACCATGATTACGATTATTATTCTATTTATCAGCCCCTCCCCTGAAGCGGAATACCTGAATGTATTCATGTGGCTAACTCACTATAATAATATACTGCTGTGCCTACTACAGTTACCCATATTTTTCTTCATAGAAGCTTCTCTTTTAAACACCTAAGCACTTTTGTGAGGACGATCATTGCTATAAAATTTGACGTAGATTAGACCATAAATTTTTTTTCTGAGCATTTGCTTGAAAACAGACAGAAAGGCAAATGCCTTAAAGGGATACTGATTCAAAATTTTTGCGTCGTTTTTTTTAAGGGCGAAGCTCCTTACGCCATGCTTCTTGTATGTAGTAGTAGCCACTTCTTGTTTAGTCCTTAGAATGTCTGCTGGATGGCGGTACTTGTATATGATGAATATATGATGAAAAGGTGCGAGATAGCGGTACTTGGAGTGTTGAATAGGTGGACGGACGGACAGAGAGACATACAGACAGACAGATAGACGGACGCACAAACAAACACACGAACGGATGGTCGCACGAATGAATGGTCACATGCACCGACGAACGCACAGATGGACGCAAGGACGAATGGCAGCAAGAACGAACGGAGGGACAGGAGCAGGACGGAATGATAAACGCCTCGCCCCACTCACCATCATGCACTTCGTGAATATGCTGTGATTTTTCTTTTTTGATGCATTGTGTTCCCGGGGCTCTGTAAGTCAAAACGCAACACACTGTTTTCTGCAGCACCTGACAGATAATGAATAACAGGCTCAGTATTTGGGACCACTCCGAGTTTCGGTTTCAAAAACTAAAATCTGTCAGGTACAACTATCACCACCTAGCGGAAGCAGCCAAGGCGTACGCTTGACTTTGTCAGCGCACGAAACTGTGACACGCTTCCGCGTAATCTGCATCAAGAAGTTATTTTTTTTCGAATAGAAAATGGGACAGTAATGTAATAAACACAAGTTTCAACTCTTGCCGTGGCCATGCATGGACTTGTTAGCAGTTGCCGAGTAATAGTCTGTGGAGCAAACACGACCGAAGAAAAACTGGCGACCATGACGTCGCCATAACTCGGTGTAGCGTGGTCACGTCGGAGAAGTAGCGTGGTCACGTCGGGGAAGCTGATATTCTGCAGTGCACGTGCGTTTTTTCTCTCTCTCTCCTTTCTTGCCCCTATTTTCCCACTCCCCGTGCTTGGTAGCAAATTGGGTGCCAATATCTGGTTAACATCCCGGCCTTCCTTTTCTTTTTTCTCTATCTTCCTCTCTTGCAGGAGATACATGCATATACGGTAGTCGATCCCGCAAGCTATCTCACCCACAAAATTTTGTGTCAGTACCCCATCAAGCATACGGCTATATGTACACTATTATTTTCTTTATTGTTACGTTACAAACCTATTCTTGTAGAACTTCAGTGCATCTGAACTGTGTGTAGGCGGTGCAATACAAATGTAAAATGTCCCTTTCTTTGAAGGATTCTTTGAAGTTCGTGGTAGTGGAACACAAGCTCTTTCTGGAAAATTGAAGTGACATATGGAAGTACGCAAACATTATGAAAATCGTAACTTTCTGAAATATTCATGAGATACACGCGCTTTGGTGTCCACGAGATGCCCCCTCTACAAAACCGTCCTATAGGCACTGACAAGTGATAGAAAGACAAAGATACTCCTTAAACAATAATATCGGGAAGGCTTCAATGTACACTAAAATTTTACGCTTACTCAGAAGTCAGCCACTTCTCAAAGAAGATTCTGCGTTAATTTTTCGCAACGTGCTAGCATTTACTTTTGTAAGGGTGGTTCAACACTCAGTCTCATTCCTTTTTTTTGCCCATACTCTAAGCGTATCTTTACTGCATCATCCGCTTGCCACATTTTATCAAATTCGCAACTGAGAGCCTTTGAAAGGTGCACGCCTTTCACCCTTTATGTGTACAGTCTATTTAATTACATGTAGCATTCATGTGAGAAAGCCGTTCTGCAGAATGGCGCCAGTTGGAGGCAAGGTTACCAAAGGGCTAATAATGCTGGATTCCGCTATAGGCATTCATTGCAGTGCATTTCTATATCAATTGATTTAGCAAAAAATTCTTTTTGCTTCCATCACATCAAAGAAACCACTTAATCGGTACTTGTTCACACGTTTTGTCCATTCCGTATTTGTGGATTCACGCTGTAAATTTAAGCCTTGGTAATAATTCCGTAATGAGCACCCGACGTCGACAGGGCTAGTTATCTTTAGCGAGCTTAAATATGTGGGTACCTCCATTTTATGCAATGTCTTGCGTAGGCTTTTCTTGATCAATTTTTAAGCCTATACATATTTACAATGCCTGGCTTTGAGAGTGGCTTGCTGGTATAGTAATGCGGGTGTACTGTAATTTGTGAGACACCATCCAGACAGCGTTTTAGTGCAGTATTTTTTGAAGGAAATTCACTACAAGGGTACTACTAACGATTTCATTTTACCTTCACAAGGCCGCCATAATGCGACGGCCACTGTTCATGAGTGTACTATTTCATTTAACCATAGCTTGCGTCCGCAAGCGGCATTTTATTCCTTCAATCTGTCATGTGGAAGAGTCAAGAAATTGCGACGAATTCACGTTACGAACGTCACCTACTTATTTTCCATATTCTCTCAAGACACGATCTCCGTATTGTGACCTGCGCGCCATTTGCAAAGCTCCAGCGTGCTGATAAACGCAATAAATATCACACTCTTAAATATTTTCGCATTTAGGTGATGCTTTCGATGCGTTTAAAAATTGGGAGCAGTGGTTGAGCTAAGTTGTAGAAATGTTGTATTTAACCTTCACGCACAATATATAGCAAGAGCCTGAGAGTGAATGTCCCTCTTCCCTTCATACGGAAGTTCAAGAAAGTATGTAGGCTTGAAGAGATGAAAAATTTTTGAAAACGTGTATCGCTAGAGCCAACATTTTGGCAAAATTTAATAATTTTTGCGCTCTTTATACTCTCAGCACAGCTCGATCAATCACTAGCTGCTTGTAAAATGAACTTCTCATGCACCGGAACTTCTTATTATGCAGGTTTGTAAAGGCAACACCTGCGTACTGCGAGCTTAGCGTACACAGTTAGAGGAACACAAAAAGAAGAGAATTTTTATAACGTAAAAACGTGATTTTCAGATATGATTGGACTATTCTGCAAGGCCAATCTTTTGCAGCACGAATACGCTTAGTAAGTGTAATGATGTGGGAAAATAAAATGCAGGTAAACGTTCAACTTCAAGCAACAACTCGAAGTGACATCACAGATTTTGGCGGTGTGTACTGCGAACTCAGTTGCTGATTGGTATAAACAAACTATTGCCATAAAAAGAGCCTTACGCTTCACCCACGACATTGCAGAGAGTTCTGTTTACCCTTTCTCGCTAAACTACGGAAGTAAAACCAAATCTATGACTTCACGCTGACATTCATGTTCGGGTACATCAACAAGAAACTTATAAACAGGAAGCAGAGACCTTTATTTTATTCTTTTTCTAAATCTAGGATATTTAAATCTCTTGGAGTGTTGAAAAGAAATGTTCGGCTATTTAGAGTACGATGTATTCCGCTATCAATTAGGTAATAAAGCAATGCTCAGAATACAACCAACCACTATACATAACCTTTACAGATTACGAGAAAGCATTTGATTCAGTATAAATAGCAGCAGTCATGCAGACACTGTGGAATCGGGGTGTCGAAAAGCATATATAAGCATCCCGGAAGAAATCTACAGAGAGTACTGCCACCATGGTGCTCTATAATGAAAGCGACAAAATACAAATCAAAAAGGGTGTTAGACAAAGGAACACAATCTCCTCAATGATGTTTGCTACGTGCTTACAGGAGGTTTTCAGGAGCCTAGAATAGGAAGAAATAAGAATACGAGTTTATGCAGAGCACCTTAGTAACGTGCGCCTCGCCGATGACATTGCATTGCAGAGTGACTCAGTGGACGAATTGCAACTTGAGAATACTGAATTAGACAAAGAGGTAATTAAAATATTCTACAGAAAAAGGAAGTAATATACAACAATTTCGAAATAGAGGAGCTCTTCGAGATAGATAATAGTGAACTAGAAGTTGCAAAACACTACGTCTACTTAGGACAGGTAATAACCGCGAAGCAGAACCACGAGGTTGGTGTATCTAGAAGAATAAGAATGGGGTGGAGCACATTCAGCAAGAACTCTCGAATAATGACTGGTAGAATGCCGCTATCCATCAAGAGGAATGTGTATAACAGCTGCATCTTGTCGGTATATGTACCTAGAGAGCAGAATCCTGGAGGCTTACAAAGAGGGTTCAGCTTAAATTGAGGACGACGCAGCGAGTGATAGAAGAGAAAATCATTGTGTAACCTTAAGAGACAAGAAAAGGACAAAGTGGATCAGGGACAAGGCCGGAGCTAAAGAGGCCCTGCTACAGTTTTTGAGCATGGTCATAAAATAATGCCGATCGCTAGTAGAGGCTCCCGAGAACACGTGAGCCAAATGTTGTAGCGCAGCACGCGGCCTGGAATTCACAATAAATGATCAAATTCAGCAAACAATGGCTTTTCTTCCTTCGAGAAATGACGTAGGACGCTCGAAAATCGCTCGTACAATACCCATATATCAGCCATTGGCGTATTTAAACATGGCGCGCTTGGTCGTTACAGAAGTCGCCGCGGGACGCCGTCACTTGTCCACGCGTGCAGACGCAATCGCACTAAAAAAGCCGCGTATGCGAAAAAAAAGTGCTTAAGGACACGAGATGCACGTGACGTATTTTGTTTGCCTCTCCCATCCCTACCTGATTAGCTTTTAGCGCATTCGTCGGGATGAGAAAAGAGAGAAGGGGATTGAAACGTTTGACAAGTCTTTGTAACTCTGCTCATACTAGACGGAGTTATAAAATATGCGACGTTGAATTGGTGAGGCAATAAGCGCTTCCAGTAAATTAACTTCATGGTTTCTCAAAAAAGTGTTTCAGGGCACCTTTAACGATTTTATAGTGCAATTCAAGAAGAAGAAATGGACATGGATAGGGCATGTAGCACGTAGGCAGGATAACCGCTGGTCATTAAGGGTAACTGACTGGATTCACAGCGAAAGCAAGCGGGCTAGGGGGAGAAAGAAAGTTAGGTGGGCATCTGAGATTAGAAAGTGTGTGGGTATAAATTGGCAGCGGCAAGCACAGGACCAAGATGACTGGCGTATTATGGGAGAGGCCTTTGTCTTGCAGTGGACGTTGTCAGGCTGATTATGATGATGTTGTATTCGATTATGGGAGAGAAATTCGGTGTCACAGTTTGAAGATACCATGCTATAGACATGACTCATGTATATAAACAGCTTCGGCCACCGCATCAAGGTTTTTAGTTTTCGACAGTGCAAAGACAGGAAGGGAACTCGTGACTGATGCGTTACATTACTGGGAACCTTGTTCAACGAGCAGCTTTGCTGGTCACCTCTTGGCACAATAACATACTTTTTGTATTTTTATTGGTTTTCCTGATAATCATTTCGGTGTATAACTGGCACTGAATACACAACGTTTAAAATTGAGAAACATGTCAGAGAAGCGTGCACCGTACATAGAGCCAATGAAACAACATGCGAGTACAGCTCAGCCAACCACTGCACAGAGACATTATCACCAGTATATAACTGTGATGATTGCGACAAAAATTGCAAGGAATAAAAAGAGATCACACCAAAAATCACCTTTTTTAGGGGTATCCAAACTAACAAGCTTCGAATTACGCGTTCAGTGTTTTACCAATGGAAATACGGCGGGGGCGGGGGAGGGAGGAGCCCCCAAATGCTCGTTATTCATTATATGCGGCTTGTTTATTCCCTTGAAATGTTAGGAACCACCAGATGTAGCCGAGGTGGTGAGTGTGGAACACTCAGTTTGCCTGAAGGCGCAACGTACATGTCTTTTGACTAGGTGGTAGCTGACGAATAAACCCTCACGTGCGCATCAAACCTCCCAAAACTAAGTATTCGCTGTGAAAATACTGAAGCGTTCTTCTCCCCTAAATTTTTTCATGACAAGGCTTCGATACCCACGTGACGCTATTTCTTAGCGTTTCATGCCCTTTGCTGAAGCGTGACCTGTCGTGGAAGGCATGGAAGGCACGGGAAGTTCTGACAGGCTACCATTACACAAACGCACCGAGAGCGATTACAGTGCCTGTGCGAGTAGTACGATGAAATAAGCTTCAAGGAGAAGGTTGAAGCCCCATACCACGTTGACTATGACATAACTAAAGTAGATATGGTGGTCCTAGGGGTGGGTGCCTAAGATCACAATCGAACTGTAAGCCAGTTCTTTCTTGCGTGGACATGGCGTGCAGCCTCGACAGAATGTAGCTACTTCCGCGACTAGGGCATCGATCCGTTTCAATGGGACAGTGCTATATCCTACGATCAAAGCAAGGACCTTCTGTGCAGAAGTTGGAAGAAAATTAGTGTCTTTTATCATAAACATTCAGGGTGCCCCAGCTATTTTAAATGCGAAGCATTTCTTAGCAAACTTTGGTGACTTTGAGCGTATCTATCTATCTATCTATCTATCTATCTATCTATCTATCTATCTATCTATCTATCTATCTATCTATCTATCTATCTATCTATCTATCTATCTATCTATCTATCTATCTATCTATCTATCTATCTATCTATCTATCTAGCGCCTACAACTTTTCGCTGTCCTGGCCGTTATGATAATGGTATATATACCAAAAATGGTATGGCATAACATGACTGTATGGCGAGTATAAGACACTAGTAATCACATGGAAGTCATGGCATGTGTGTCATGAATGTCATGGTTTATATTTCATAGTCGTGCTGCTCTTGCAGTGGCTTCGTTCACGTGACATGTTGTGAAACCGGTATGCTATAACATGACTGCATGGCGAACACAAGCGACAGACCGTAACATGAATATCATGACTTGCGTGCCATGTAACAACACAACTAACTACATGCCACACTCATGATGCGCTCGGGGCCGTTTCGCTAGCTTCGCATATACCAATCTCGGTATTACTGGACGTGGATGGATAACGAAGGTATGTGACTGGTGCAAAAGTGATAATAATGAGATGCGTGTCTTGTAAAAACATGACTACATGCCCCGCTCATGCTGCGCTTGCGGCCATTTATTTCGCTTGCTTCACATGTACCATATTCAGTATTACTTCACGCGCATGAATGACGAAGGTATGTTACTTGTGGAAACACGATAGTCTTGTGATGCACGCCAAGTGCGTGTCATGTAAGAACACGACTTCATGTCAAACTGAAGGCGCCAGTACACTTCAACGTGACCCGGAGCGCGTCCGCGCCGGCGTTCGTTTCGTCTCGTTACGCCGGCGACGCCACGCCAGGTGCCAATCTGCCTGCCATATAGGCGCGCGCCGCGTTGCGTTACTTTGATGCATACGCGATTGAGCACGCCCGGCGTCCCTCTGTCACCAAGAGAGGCACACGCGGTGCTGTCTGGGTAACTTCGTCGGCGCGAAATGCAGCATGTCCAGGGGAGATCTAGTGGTAGGGAGTTTTTGTCGTAGATGATCTTGTTGTTCTCATGGTAAGCAAGCGTGTTCTTGACTGCACTTTTCCTTGCTTCTTGCACAATCTCCATTGGTTCATTGAAAATTGTGTCGTATGAAGGGATTCCATACATAAAGTACGATGGTGGATATCGTGTTACTTCATGTGGCGTTCTGTTGTGTTCATCGAAGACACCCGAAAGATGTTTGACCCAAGACTTCTGCGGCTTCTCATTTATTTTGCACTTTAGCCGGCTTACAATAGTCTGATTCGTACGTTCGTTCATGCCATTGCATTGAGGGTGTTGGGAGGACGTAAACAAATGGTGAACACCGTTGCGTTTCAGGAGCTGCTTGGATTTTCCAGCTGTGAAAGCTGGCGCACGATCAGGGGGGAATTTCTTCGGCTTTCCTACAGCCAAGATGGTGGTGATGCACGAAATGTATGCGTCACAAGTTTCATTCTTGTGGGGAAACTCCCAGATATACCGTGTAGCGTGGTTGATCGCCAAGTGAATAAACTTCTTTATCGAGCCGTATCCAGAATAGTCACCTGTAGTGTCCATTGCTAAAAGATCAAAGGGTTGTTCTGCAGGTGGTAAAAACTCGAGAGATCCGAATCTCTTGGTTTTCGGCTTCTTGCAACGCTGACATATGTTACAGTGGCAGACGTAAGATGAAACATCTGCGGTTATTTAAGGCCAATACTAGGATGATGACAACGAGCCCAGTGTTTTAGGGGCGAAGCTCCTTAGGGCGTGGGCTGTGCGTCCCCTGTAGCCTGTATGTAGCCACCTCTAGTTTAGTTCTTGCAGTGTTCACTAGATGGCGGTACCGTCCCCTGTATGTAACCACCTCTAGTTTAGTTCTTGCAGTGTTCCCTAGATGACGGTACCGTCTCCTGTATGTAGCCACCTCTCGTTTAGTTCTTGTAGTGTTTACTAGATGGTGGTATTTGTAGCTGATGATGAAAAGATGCAAGATGTTATAAACTAGAAAGCGGTACTTGTAGTTGATGAAAGACGCGAGATCTTATAAAATAGGAATGATGTCACATATGGCGCGTGTCATTGGTTGAAGGCAATCGTTCGATTTAGTGCGGCGACGTACGCTAGGGGGAGCGATGTAATAAAATCGAGTGGGCAAAATGTACAGAGGATTCATGGTTTACCAGGTTTACCTCCGGAGCTTCGCCCACTCATCATCATTCACTTCGTGGATATGGCGGAATTTTTTTTTTGCTCCGACGTGTCCAAACTGACAGTGTTCTCTCTGCAGAAGGCCCAGTCGAAGCTTGAGAGGAACGTACACTTTGCGAATTCCTTTACGTGTCACGATAGTGACCCCGTTTTCCGTTGTGTACTTGCAGCGAGGATGGTCATCCTGGTAAGTTTGAAGTTCTGATAACGAAGGAAGTTGAACCATAGGGCTCCGCGAAAACGCGTCCGCCTCGATGTTTTCGCTGCCTTTCTTATGTCGAATGTTAGCGTTATACATTGACAGCTTCAGAGACCATCGAAAGAGTGGCCGTGGGGATTTCTAATGTTTTTGAGCCATTGTAAAGCACCATGATCGGTAACAACAGTACATAGTCGTCCATTGAGATGGCAGTGCCACTTGTCATCAGCGTCAATTACAGCGAGGCATTCGAGCTCGGTAATGGCATAATTATTTCGTATATGAGTAGCTTGCACGAATGATAGGCAACTAGGTGTTCTTTACCATCATGGTTCCGTTGTTTCTGAACTGCACCTGTGCCTACTTTAGATGCATCGCATTAAAGAATGCATGATTTTTCGCAAGAAAAAATACGTAAAATTGGCTCTTTGGCCAGACAGTATTTAATTTTCTCAAAAGCTTGTTTACATGAGGAATCCCAATTCCATGGTGCGTCCTTCTTCAACAGCTTTGTAAGTGGGAAAACTATGTCACTGAGGTGTGGTATAAACTGGCGGTAAACAGGAGGTACTTAAAACGCTGAAGTTCTCTCGGGGATTTCGGTCTTGGTAATGTCAATACAGCTTCTATGTTTCTTCGTATAGGCGATACTGTACCGTGCGACACTCTGTTACCCAGATATTCAATAGAATTTTGGGCAATATGACACTTCTTCAGTTTGGGTTTTATATTCTCCATTTTTAGGGCATGCAGTAGAGCTTGGAGGTGCTGTAGGTGCTCAGTAAACGTGTCGGAGAAGACTACAGAGGTCATCAAAATAATTAACGACATTCTTCAAGTTATGTTTTATGATAACTAACTTCACAACTCTCTCGGACGTAGCAGCAGCATTTATCAAACCGAAAGGCATAACAAACCACCCATAATGGCCATTCGACGTGACAAAAGCTGTTCTGGGGAAGTCTTCTGGGTTCAATTTGACATGCCAGTAGCATGTCAAATTGAACCCAGAAGATGTGATATCCAATGTCAAAAAATATTGCCATTTTCCCAGGTAGTCTAGAAAATCGTCCATACGCGGGATAGAATGGTAGTCAGGCACAGTGACATAGTTAAGCTTTCGATAATCAATGCATAAACGCGTACGTCCTTCGCATTTTTCTCTGCAAGGATGACGGGAGCCGCGTATGGTGAAAAAGATGGACGCACTACACCTTGCTTGAGAAAAGTAAGTCCGCTTGCCTGACAATTTCCTCTTTGTCTGCCGGGGAGCATCTATACGCTGGTTTGTGGATAGGGACGTTGTTGCTGTGGGCAATGCAACGTCGTTCATCCGCGATAAGTTCGAAGTCCATCTGATACTTTGAGAAAATATCCTCATAACTGTGAAGCACCTCTCTCAAAGCAGCTTGTTGCGATGGAGGAAGGTGCATGACATCAACGGCTTGGAGTGAGGTTGTATCGGCGTCGAAGACACACATTTGAGTTTAAAAGAAATTTCGAAGAGCTTTGTTGTCTTGTAATAATGTGATCGTGTTAAAGTCCAGTGAAAGGTCGAAAAAGGAGGAGTTGTCGAGGCATAGCGAGAATTCAGTCTTCATACCTGGCAGAACGTGTGCTTGGACTGCCCACTCTATCTTCCATATTTCCAACTGTTTGTGTACGCTTCCCTAAGTTTTTGTGGTTGAGATGACTTGTTGGACACTAATGCATGGATCCTTGAGCAACTGCACCTTGAGTTTTTTAACACAACTTCATGATACAGGTAATCGTCGCTCCTGTATCCAGAGTTGCGTTCACCATGTGTCCGTTCACAAGTGCACCAAAACGTATTAATGAAGCTTTGGGCCACCCTCTTCGTTTTCCTGGTCGTCAGTTAGAGCAGACACCATATCACGACGAGGGCACTTATTGCGCCATTGAAACTGATCCAGCAAACCTGTGAATGCACAATGTCAGCACTCACTGTCGTGGGTGCGCATCGATCCTGCAGGGATCCATGGTGGCGTATAATGAGGCTCTCGATGCATGAGCTGTCGCTTTGACGAGTGTTGGGAAGCATCTCTGCGGACAGAGTCTTCCGCTTGAAGTGCAGCAGCAAGCCACTTGGCCGGGGTGGTGAGCGTCAATCTAGCGAGGCGCCTTTCGATCTCCTCAGGTACACCGTCAGTCAATCCTGATACTATATGAACGTTCTTCAAGTCTGCGAGGCAACCAAGGCGCGTCTAGTAATGCCTGATGCGCTGTTGTCTCGTGAGTGTGCAGTGTATGAATTGGTGGAATGGGTCGCTGACAGGTGCAGAAAATCGTGCTATCATGCTCTTTTTGATGCCTTCCCACGTATCTTCTGTGTCGAAAATCTCGGTGAGGTACCAGTGGAATGCTTCAACTCCCATTTACTCGCTGATGCGGTCGATGCGATTTCGTTCAGACCAGCTAATGTTGCTCGCTTTCGCTTCAAAGAGGTGCAACCATTTGTCCACAGAGACGTCGTCTTCAGCTCCGGTGTATTTCGGCAGGCTGATCGTCTTTATTCGTGGACTCATGATATTGCTGCGGTAGATCTAGTCGACTTGCTGTAACGGAAGAGACATAGCTTCAGTCAGAACACGAGTTTTTTGTAAGTCTTCCTCTTCCTCATCTTCCTTTCCCCAATTCACCGTCACACACACACACACACACACACACACACACACACCACACACACACACACACACACACACACACATATATATATATATATATATATATATATATATATATATATATATATATATATATATATGAAAAAGAAGGTGTCCTTGGATCCAGTGGAAAAATACCAAGAAGTTGAGGATGGGCAAAACGAAAACTTTTTATTTTTCCTACGTTTCTCGTTTTCAGCCGGGGACCGGCCTTCATCAGGGAAAACCTGATGAAGGCCGGATGAAGCTGAAACGTAGGAAAAATAAAAAGTTTTCGTTTTGCCCGTCCTCCACTTCTTGGTATATATATATATATATATATATATATATATATATATATATATATATATATATTGTGGTGGACAATCATTATGCGCTTCTTCTCATATATGCATTATCATAATCATCATCATCCATCTGGGTCCCTGTCCTCGTCTCCACAATCATCATCGGGTGTGTGCGCGCTCAGTCTGAGACTGCCCGTTCGCTGCAGAGCCCTTGGCTGAATAAAAGCTGTGTCAACCTAGACGTCATACGTGGTGGATGTGGATTTTCGGTCCTCGGTCCTCTCCCACCTCGCTCGACTCCCTGGAGCTGCGTTCAGACCGCCAATTGCCCCCCCCCCCCCTGTCTGGCAGCATGTCACAGAACGAGCCTGCCGTCACTGCTACCATCACTGCTGCAATCTCTCCCCCACAGTCTTCAGCCGCGCCTCCTGTTTACGTACGCAGCCACCAGCGTGATCCCCCTCTGTTCGCCGGTCGTCGCGGGGAAGGCGTGGAGGACTGGCTTGATGAGTACAGCCACGTGAGTGTTGCTAATGGCTGGGACGATAGCGCCAAGCTCCGTTACGTCTCTTTCTACTTGACCGGTGTGGCGAAGACGTGGTACCTTCGAGCAGCAGCTCCGTCACGTTTTCGGCACACCGGCCATTCGGTCCGCAGTCGCAAAGAGAACCCTCGACACTCGGCAACAACATTCCGGTGAATCGTACACGTCGTACATCGAGGACGTTTTTGCGCTCTGCCGGCGGCCCAATGCATCTATGCCGTAGTCCGACAAAGTACGCCACATTTTCAAGATTATAAGCCCTGTTGCCTTCAATGCCCTGGTTGCTCAGAACCCGGCTACCATAGCCGACGTCGTCACGACATGTGAGCGCCTCGATACTCTGGACTCGGTTCATCTACAGACAGACATAGGCGAACAATCTAACAGACCTCTCCGTGACCTGATAAGAGACATAATAGGTGAAGAGTTGCAGAACGTGGGTTTCACACCTTCTCCACCATGTTCTCCACAGTGTAGTAGAGCGGCATTACGCGACATCATCAGGGAGGAACTGACATCTTTGAATTCTCCGGCTCACGTCCAGTCACCCTCGTCTAGGCCCATTCGAACCTACGCGCAGGTCGCTGCTACGCCTCCCAGTGAGGTAAAAACGACGTTGCCGCAGCCATCGTATGCGTCAGTACGCGTCATCGTGCGCTGCTGCTTGTCCCCTCAACTTTCGTTTGATCCCGCCTGACTCTTCCTCTGCACACGCGCGGTACTCTCTTCAGGTACTCCGCATGGTTTTTATTATTCCCCTTGGCGCTCATCTCGTTTAGTTTGCTATTACTGTGGGTATCGCGGCCACATTTCTCGTTTCTGCCGCAAGCGCCAGCAAGACGAGCGCCGCGGTTACGACATACGTGAACGAGATACTTTTTACTGTCAAGGTCAACGCCATTCATCACCTATACGCCGGTCTCCCTCTCTGCCTGTATCGAGTGCACCTCGGAACAGCCGGAACTCCAGACGCTGTTCACCATCACCCTTTCGCCGCTCTTCCTCCCCACTTCGGCCTGCCTCATTCGTCACTACCAGTCAATCGGAAAACTAAGTGATGCAGTTTCTGGGGGAAAAACTGCATTCCGAATTAGGACTGATATTCCTCCATCAGGCGCGTGTAACATGATTTCGGTGGTAGTGAAAGGAGTGTACGTAGATGCTCTAGTGGACACGGGTGCTGCATTCTCCGTTATGCGCGTCGATTTAGGCCAACGTCTGAAAAAAGTGATGACCCGGCCCCTACGATGGACCCACGTTGGTTGCTGTGCAGGGGTATACCATTCGCCCTTCCGCTTTCTGTACAGCCAGCGTTTTTATTGACGGTATCCAGCACCACATTCAGTTCGCCATCCTGACTGACTGCTCTCACCAATTAATTTTAGGGTAGGATTTTCTTTCTTCTGCCTCCACGGCTATTTGCTGTGGCCAACGCGTCGTCCACCTCACCGACACGGACTGCACGCTCAACGACGACCCCCAGAGGCCACTTCGTTTGACAGCTGCGGAAGATACCGAATTACCACCAGGTCAAGAGCGGATTGCAGCTATTACTTCCAAGGCCATCGAGCATGGCGACGTCTTGGTCTCACCATCATTTAGTTGCGTCGGTAAAGGCATCATTCTCGCTTCCGGTGTAGTTGGGTTTCTTAATGGTTCCGCACTTGTCACCGCCGTGAATACAACATCCAAAAAAATTCTACTTCACCAGAACACCACAGTGGCCTGCGTGACGGATCCCAAGCCTGCGTGCGTCGTGCCACTTCATGCCGTCTCCTCCAACGACAGCCCTAGAAGTAAGCCTGCTTCTTCTTCCGCCTTTACTGCAGCCATTAGCGACGACTTGACACCTTCACAGACGCAACAGCTACTTGCCTTGTTAAAGAAACACGCAAGTTCCTTCAACGTTTATTCCTCGACGTTGGGCCATACTAAGTACTATAACCCGTTGAATCCACACAGTCGGAACATCTGTTGTACGCCGCCGGCCCTACCGCGTGTCTCCTGCTGAGAGAAAAATCATCGAAAAAACGTAGCTGACATGCTCAAACGAGAGGTAATTCACCCTTCAACTAGCCCTTGGTCGTCGCCTGTGGTTCTGGTTCGCAAGAAGGATGGCTGCGCGCGCTTTTGCGTCGATTACAGTGCGCTCAACAATATCACTCGCAATGATCTGTACCCAATGCCTCGCATAGACGACGCCCTTGATTCTCTACAAGGCGCGAAATACCTTTCCTGCCTCGAGCTGCATGCGTTCCGGATACTGGCAAACTCCTGTGTACCAAGAGGATAAAGAGAAAACGGCATTCGCAAACCTTGACGGGCTATACGAATTCAACGTTATGCCTTTCGGGCTGTGCAACGCGCCCGCTGCGTTTGAGCGCATGATCGATACCGTGCTGCGCGGCCTTAAATGGACGACCTGTCTGCTACTTGGACGACATCGTCATTTTTTCGTCAATGTTTCCTCAGCACCTGTAACGTTTGGATGACGTTCTGACGTGCCTTGCCGCCGCTGGTCTCCAACTCAACACGAAAAAATGCCGTTTCGCCACAAAAGCTATCAAGGTTTTGGGCCACGTCGTGAGCAAAGACGGAATTTGGCCGAATCCGGACAAAATTGCTGCGGTGCTTCGCTTTCTGCGCCCCGAAAGGCCGAAGGAGTGGCGAAGTTTTCTTGGTCTCGCCTCCCATTTTCGCCGTTTTATATGAAACTTCGAATCAATAGCGGCTCCAGTGCACCAGCTTCTTGCTTCTGACGTGCCTTCTCTGTGGTCGAATTAGACCTGTTAAAGTGTGTCCTCACGTCCGAACCTGTACTCCGCCACTTTGATGAGGCCACACCGACCATCCTACATACGGACGCTAGCGGCCACGGTATAGGTGCCGTTCTGCTCCAACGCGACACCTCTTCACAAGACAGGGTAGTTGCGTATGCCAGTAGAGTATTAACCGCGACCGAGAATACCTATACCAAACTGGGCAGGAGTGCTTGGCTGTGGTCTGGGCAGTGCAAAATTTCCGTCCCTACATTCACGACCGTCATTTCACGATCGTTACCGATCACCACGCCCTATGCTGGCTTTCCACGATGAAGAACTTGTCTGGACGCTTGGGTCGGTGGATTCTACGTTTACAGGAGTACGACTTCGATATCATTTACAAGTCAGGTTGACAACACCAAGACGCCGATGCCATTTCGTGCTCCCGCTACCAGATACCGAGCTCGGCATCGGTCAAAGTTCGGTTATCGTATCGACTGCAGCGCCTGCACTCGCCTCAATAGACCAGCTATTATCGGACGACAAGCCCACACTTCACTTCTGCCAGTTGTCTGATCCGTACTGTAGGCGTATTATGGGCCAGCTCTCAGAAACTTCCCATCCACCTAACGCGCGGCATCGTCGTAAACTTTTGAGATTCAAGCTGGAGAATGGAGTTCTGTACCGTCACGTCTACCACCCTGATGGTCAACGCTGGGTTACCGTGTTACCACACTCTCTTCGACTTGAAGTGCTTAAATCCTCCCACGATGACTTGACTGCCGGACATCTTGGTATTCAAAAAACTCATGATCGCATTCCAAGTCGCTTCTACTGGCCCGGTATTTCTACTAGCATCGCGCGCTACGTCGGTTCCTGTGTCCCGTGCCAGCGTCGTAAAATCAAGACAACTGCACCGGCCGGGCCCCTACAGCCAATCCCGTGCCCCACAACGCCATTTTAGGTTGTAGGCATTGGCGTTTACTGCCCTCTTTCCGTCACATGTACTGGCAAACAATGGATAGTGACCGCCGTAGACCACTTGACACGCTACGAGGAGACAATATCTGTATCTACTGCCTCTGCTTCGGAAGTTGCCGACTTCGTTCTGCACGCCATCATTCTGCGCCATGGAGCCTCTCGTGTATTGCTGAGTGACCGTGGAAGGGTGTTTCTGTCAGAAGTGCTAAATGAAGTAATGCGCGCCTCCGGAATAACACACAAGACAGCTTCAAGCTACCACCCTCAGACCAACGGTCTCACTGAGAGGTTTCACCGTACTCTTGCTGATATGATAGCTATCTCCATCAGTCCAGATCACAAAAACTGGGATACTCTCCTACTATTCCTCACCTTTGCTTACAACACGGCCATTCAGCGCACCACCGGTTATTCGGCGTTCTACCTCGTTTATGGACGTTCCCCTACTTTCTTCCTCGCCGTTTCCTTTTTCAACACTGACGTCAACTCATCTCCGTCTTCCAGCGAGGAATACATTTCAAGACTAGCCCGGTGTCGCGATCGTGCTCGCATCAACACGGAAGCGCGACAGCAAGATCGAAAATTCATTTATGACGCATCCCATCGCCTTGTACTCTTCCGACCTGGTGACCAGGTGCTCCTCTTCAAACCTATTCGTACACCTGCATTCTGTGCGACAAGTGTCAGCTACACTTCATTGAGCCTTACATAGTTATCGAGCAGACTTCGCCCGTTAATTATCGTGTGACCCCACTTGTCGTCCCAACAGACCGCCGTCACCGCCCCACACAGATCGTGCACGTGTCTCGCATGAAACCTTTCAGGCGACGTTCTCTGCCACATTGACTTGCTACGGCCAGGTTGGCCACTTTGACGTGGGGGGAATTAGTGTGGGCATTCATTATGCGCTTCTTCTCATATATGCATTATCATAATCATCCATCTGGGTCCCTGTCCTCATCTTCACAATCGTCATTGGGTGTGTGCGCGCTCAGTCTCAGACTGCCCGTTAGCTGCTGAGCCCTTGGCTGAATAAAAGCTGTCTCAACCCAGACGTCAATATATATATATATATATATATATATATATATATATATATATATATATATATATATATATATATATATATATATATACGGGTGAGAGATGTTTATTGTACAGACGGGATGATAGATGGTTGCAGCCGTCAAGCCTGGCGCAGAACACATTCACTTCTCTCTCCCCTACCGCACTTCAGCGAAAGTCCCGTAACATTTCCTCCGTTGCAGACGATGTCCACTGGGCGAGATAGTGTCGCGCGTGGTATGGCTTCAACCGGGCGACATGTACGACGTAAGTCTTCCTGCGTCAGCGATGGCCAGAAGATGTAAGGCGTGATATCACGTACGTAACGTCGCTAAGGCGTGACAAAACAACGAAGGGTTCTGTATAGCGGGCCAGAAACTTTTGATACAAACCGCTCTTGCGATTTAGAGTCCACAGCCACACCATATCACCTTCGCTGTACGACACATTTCGATGTCTGTTATCATAGCGAGCCTTCGAACGGTCTTGGGCTGCGAAAGTCCGGAGACGCGCGATGCGCCATGCCTCCTCTGCGCGACAGAGTGTCTCTGCAAGTCCCGTATCAATATATATATATATATATATCTATATATATATATATATCTATATATATATATATATATATATATAAGCTTTTCGATGGAGCTTTTTGATGGCTGCATTTTCTATGAAGGCGAAAATGGTGTAGGCCCGTGTGCTTAGATTGGGATGCATGGGAAAGAACCCAAGATAGTGTAAATTTCTGGAGCATTTCACTACGGCGTCACTCATAATCACGAGGTGGTTTTGGGGTGTTAAACCCTACTTATCAATTAATCTACTCACCACCATTCAGTAAGCTTGCGCGTACACTAACCACTACCTCACTCTACGCTACAGAACCGTCTTAAATGAAACAGGCATGTGTAGTCACCGATGAGTTTCGTCATGGTGCGAAGATTTCTGCATTTGCCCCCAAAAACTGGTGTTTTATTCCACAAGGAGGAAAGTGCCCTTCCTTGCGGTGCTTTGTGAAATCTTTTGCGCACAATTTGTCTTTTGGATGATCCAAGATCCCTTTTCGTGGTAACTGCACAGTTACCCCGGAAAGCTTTTTAGAGTGTTGGTGCGAGTGGACATATCTGAGCTTTTACTTGGTGAGAAAGAGAGAACTAAGCAGCAATGCGCGTGGGCTTCTTTTGTGTAGATGTATTTTGAGCTGTTAAAGACAATTCAAGTTGAATGAAAACTAACTAGCCCTACTGCCACTTAGGCCTTCATCGTGCGAAAAACTACGACCTTTCACCTTCTCCTTGAACCGGCGGGTCAAGCTGCGGGGTAAGCTTCGAAGCTGACCTTCCCACTGTACTCGAGTCTACTGCTTTATTCTTCACCACTTTGCAAAATGCTGCTATCGCTCCTATAGTTACCGTAAGCAAGGCTTATCAGACTTATAAGAGACTAAAGCTCAAACCTTTTTGAGGTGCTTCTAGTACGGCAGGACTAAAACATTTAGAAAGATTCATCACAATCATCGGCTCACAGCAGCTACGACAAAGCAGCCATGACGCTATTCAATTTCGATTAAAGCAAACAATTTTCCTGAAGCCGCAAATGCTCTGACTGAACCATTAAACAATTGCTCTGTTCCCATTGTTACGACCGTCATTATTATTGAAGTTTTTCGGCCTTTGTGAACTGCACGAAAATATGTCGACGCATTCTAAGCCAGGGTGTGCCGTCAAGACGGGTTGAATTTCGTTCGGCAAAACCTGAACGAGGGGTTCGGGACTGGTTCGCGCAAAGAAAAACGCACGAGCCAAGAGATTCCATTGTGAGCTCGACTCAAGAAAGGCCATTGTGTTTGCTGTGAGCAAGGCTTTCGAGGCAGACAAGGAGGCAGCTAGGCCATTTTCGAGGTCACCGAGGATTTGGAAATCTCGAAACCAGCTGGGTATTTGCAGTTCAGGCTGAAAGCTAAAGCCAAATTGGTTGTGGCTGCATCTTGCGAGGACAAGCGGAGCCCCGGGATATCTGCAGCTAAGCCACAGCTTCTAGCAAACAACCAGGAATGGAATGTGGGGGTTAAGAAAAGGATAATGTGCTATCTGCTGCAGCCCTTGCCGGAGCCCGCCTCGGCGACGAGGGATTAGTTGACTACTCCTCCTCCCCCCCCCCTTTCTCAATAGGATCGGCTGAATGGGGTGGCATATTTTGACGATATGCTGGCCCACCACTACATTGTCCTACCCAAACAGTCAGGCAAGTTTGACACGTGTACTGGCAGCCGCTTTTTCGAACCTCACCCAGCTGCCAGAAGAATCTTGGAAACCAAAATCATCGGATGTGCGCGAAACTTGGTGACGTGTGCGAAAACGTCGGTGCAGTGCTTTGGTGACCATATTTGGGCATCGTGCGGACTCTGCCCTCTCCACATGCATTGTGTGGTGTCTTTCCTCTCCTTCGTGGGTGGAGCACCTAGACCATGGAGCGCCCTATTGGCGGAAGCCGCGGAAAGGTGCCCAGGGTTGGCAACGAGACGCTATATAAGCCGAAGACTTTCGTGTTTTTGAAGTTCTGAAGTTCTACAGTTCTACAGTTCAACAGTTGTCATGTACAGTTCTTGACTTTTACTTGATCACTTGTCACCTCTTTTCAAATTCTCAGTTAGTAACCATGAAAATAAATTGTTGTCCTTTTTACGAGCGGCTCAACTGACTTGTTCGACGATGGGTCCTAGGACGGGGGCCCGCTTCCAAACTGAGACCCGCGGGACCCGGAGTCGCAACAACTGGTGGCAGCGGTGGGATAGCGTCAACCCAGGTCGCAACAACTCGACGACAGCCGTCATATGCTACGACCCCATCGACTTCGAGAGGCGATTGGACGGCAACGGTCGGATGATCCGAGCTCATCGACTTGAGAGGCAGCCGAACGACAGTTCTGAGATGACACGAGGTCATCGACTGCGGGAGGCAACCGGAAGGCACTGCTGAGATGCACGACGCTGGAGGTTCAACTGCGAGCCGGAAGAGTACCGACTTTCTCTGTTAAACTTTACCAGGCATTTACTAATGTGCGAGTAGACGCTGGTAGGGAGAATAGCTTTTTTGGTCACTGTGTAACTGGCATCAGGCAGGTTGTGAGAGAGCTTGGTTAAGCTATAGTCTGTAGTGATGGCAAGTTTAACAGTGACAAAGCTACTTTAGTCATCAGGTTAACAAATAGTTTGCGTCGGGCAGATAATTGTGAGATAGCTTGTTTAAGCTATAGTCTGTGGGTGACGGCAAGGTTAACGGTGACAGGGCTGTTTTAGTCATATGGTTAAGAGATAACTTGCGTCGGGCAGATAATGGTGAGATAGCTTGTTTAAGCTATAATCTGTGGGTGACGGCAAGGTTAACAGTGACAGAACAGGATTCCGTGTAAAAGCTTAGGGAAGCTTTTGCATACTAAGTTAACAGGTAACTTGAGGCAAGGCAGAAAACTAGGGCTGTCGTTGTTGTCAGGGTTAATTAGCTGCAAGACAGGAATCATTTGTGGAACAGAAAACGGTACCAGAAGCAGTCATGAATCTGTAAGTCCTGCAAAAACCTATGTTGCTAGCGATCTCAAGGGAGATGAACCTAGATATGTCAGACTCCCCAACAAGAACAGGACTGATCGAGCGTATTGTCGGGACAGGGTTGGACAACCAGGAACTCTCAGGCTATGTCATGGACGTTGAGTAAGCAGAGGTAGAAGCCGGAGAAAAGAGGCAGAAGCCGAAAGAATACGTATACACGAGTCTACGATGCAGCCCTTGTCTGAGAGAATAGAAATGTTGAATAATCGCATTCGGGAACTGCATCAGGATCGTCGTCCGTCGCGTATATGTGAAGTATGTGTAAAGCGCAAAAGGTGCGGTGAAGTGGCGAGTGCGGTGCAGTGGGAAGTCACCGAGGAAGCCGCTGTTTGCGAGGTACCACCCGAGAAAGGTACTCGTCTCTATCAGTGCGACATTCAAAGTGATCCTTCGGCGGAGAGAAAAGAGCAACAGGTCGTTGTTGGTAAAATTGCGCCTAGGGAAAGTACGCGACTCTCCGATGGTGGGAACGTAGTGCATGTAGAGAGCGGGACGGTGGCTGGTATGCAAACTGTAGCAAGTCCAAAAAGTGTTCCATGTGAGACCGAGGCTGGTTCCAGTCACCCTGGTGGTCATTGAACAGATTGATGAGCTGGAGACCACGCTCGAGCCTCAGCAAGGGAATGACCTTTCGGATGTTGAAAGAGAGGACAACGAAGGTAGTCCTGAATGTAGCGAAGACAAAACGCTACTGAAACCCGACAGTACTGCCAACGAGGGTGAACTACTGTTGAAAGAATTTCCTACAGATAGAGTGGGAAGTGTTTCAGAGGGTGAGAAGGTACATAGCGAGGCTGTCGTAGGTGTACAAACAGGCACAAGTTCGGTGGAGGACCGTTTCGAGGAAAAGTCTAATCCCAGCAGCATGAACAGAGATTGTGGGTTGTTAGAGACATGCCTCGTGCAGTGGCACGTAAACGATCGGCCGGACGGTAAAAAATACCCGGAAATCGAGCAGGACGCTACTTTCCAAGAGTTCAGATCTGTGGAGGGCCCAGAGTCTGGCTTTGTGAGGGGTAGCGCAGATAAATTAGCCCGTCAGAGCAATGGAGCGGGGAAACCAAAGAGCAAAGGCTGCAGAAAGGGTGGTGCACGGGCACACCTGAACTGTAGGGTTGCCGATGACACAACGAGGAAAGTTTGTAACAACCAAAGAAAAGTTGTACGTAAGCGTCACCATAAAAGAAGGAAGCGGGGACGTGCGGAACCACAAAAGGTGGAGGCAGAAACCACACCGCAGCGAAAACGGAAAGGTTGGCCATTGGGCAATTCAATAAAGGGTCCTTTGAGGCGTACGGTTAGGCGAAATTGGCGAGAGAGAAGTAGCGGAAAGGGACGCGCGTTTCCAAGAAGGAAGGCACGGTCAAAAGGAACATATTTGCATCGACAACTATGTCGACAGGTTCCTAAAAGAAAGACTGCTAGTCCTAAATTCAGGGTGGAACCAAACACCAAAGGACAATGGCGATTTTTTCCTTCGCACTTCAAGAATCTTCGGTGTCACGAAGAGAGGCAGTCGAAATCAGGAATGAGGCGAGATAGCAAAGTTAGGCTAGGATCTCGCGCTCATTGTGGCCTCTGGCGATCGCGAAAGCAGCAGAGAACACGACCGCCACGTGCAAGAGTGAAAGCGTGAAGGTCAGCTGCAATCTTTTCGCAGAATGCGACTCAGAGTTTCTGGAAGAAAATCATTTGAGTATTCTTCCAGTTGTGAACCTTTTAAGTATAGTTTTCTTTTGTACGTAAGGTTCAAAAAAAGACTGGTTTCAAAGGGTTCATGCTGAACTTGGTATGTTGTTGTTTTTGTACACATCTACAATCAAACGCGCGTTTAGATTTTTTTAGATGGTATGAAAGCGTACCTTTGGTTGAAAAATGTTACAGCGCTCTATAAGTGCGAATGAAGCTAAGGCATCTGAAGGAACCCAGCGTGTTCTTTATCGAAGGGGCTAGCATGATAAGGTATCATTAACCAAACAAGACTATTACGCAAGGTTTAGTTCTATCCCTTTGGTTTTGATAGGATGCTTAAGTATCGTGTGATAGTTTAAGCGGAGCGTTACGCGTTACCGAAAGTCGAGGTTAGAGCAACATTTCGGACAGTTATAGGATGCAGATGAATCTAATCTGAAAGATTAGAGTCTTTCAAGGTGTGTCCTAATAAAGACGTGAATAACGGTAACGTTTGAGCTTGGGGTACAGCGTCCGCAGAGAACTGCACGAAGGCTTAAGTTTTTCTTTGTGCGTAAACGGAACCTATGCGAGATTTTTTCGTTTCGAACTTTTCGTTGTTTTTCAAGTGTCCTGTTTAGGTAGTGGAAGAGCCTACTGAAGGCAGCTCGGAAAACTAGCTTACTAGGTGACCAAGTGAATTTTATCAATGTGGAGCATTGTCCACTCTCTGAGCTACGGCCTTTGTTCTCTAAGAATGCCCGCCTGCTGCGTTGAAGCCTCGTTTTGAAACAGTATACGTTTGACATACGTTTCAAGAAGAGGGATACCCCATGGCAACGCTGAGTGTTTAAGTCACTGTCCCTGGAGCGAACGGCATTCTCGAGAGTTCTGAAATATTTTTTTCCTGACCTAGACGAGAAACATTGATTAGGCTTTGTTGTTGTTTTGTTGCGTTTTTGAGTTCTTTGAACTCACGGTGAGTACATTGAAGACACCACTATCCAAGGTTTCAGGTTAGGTGTGCTTCCAGTCCTGTTATTCTGTTTCACTCAAACGTAGGAGAGGAATTTAGAATAGCTAGTGTACTTATTTTAATTAGTTGTAAAGGGGTAAATATACCTGGTGGGGTTTGACGGAATTGTCTGGCGCTCACTAGGTGAGTGGTTGTGTTTCATATGCGTACGTGATGTCTGTTGAGCCAAAATGAAGTAAGTGGTCACTACTTCATCAAGGACAGCCTTCACTTTCACCAGACCAGACGTCAGCGCTGATCTCTCCGAACTGTGGCTGCAAACCTCAGCCCATCGAGATCTTCACCCCGCCGCGCGAGAGACTGTTACGACCGTCATCATTATTGAAGTTTTTCGGCCTTTGTGAACGGGACGAAAATATTTCGACGCATTCCAAGCCAGGGTGTGCCGTCAAGACGGGTTGAATTTTTTTCGGCAAAACCTGAACGAGGGGTTCGGGACTGGCTCGCGCAAAGAAAAACGAACGAGCCAAGAAATGCCATTGTGAACTCGACTCAAGAAAAGCCATTGTGTTTGCTGCAAGCAAGGCTATCGAGGCAGAAAAGGAGGCAGCTGGGCCATTTTCGAGGTAACCGAGGGTTGGGAAATCTCAAAACGAGCATGGTATTTGCAGTTCACGCTGAAAGCTAAAGCCAAATTGGTTGTGGCTGCATCTTGCGAGGACAAGCGGAGCACCGGCATATCTGCAGCTAAGCCACAGCTTCTAGTAAACCAGAAATGGAATGTGGGGGTGAAGAAAAGGATAATGCGCTATCTGCTGCAGCCCTTGCCGGAGCCCGCCTCAGCGACGAGGAATTAGTTGACTACTCCTCCTTCCCCCCATTTTCTCCATAGGATTGGCTGAATGGGGTGGCATATTTTGACGATATGCTTGCCCACCACTACATTGTCCTACCCAAACAGTCAGGCAAGTTTGACACGTGTATTGGCAGCCGATTTTTCGAACCTCACCCAGCTGCCAGAAGAATCTTGGAAACCAAAATCATTGGACGTGCGCGAAACTTGGTGACGTGTGCGAAAACGTCGGTGCAGTGCTTTGGTGACCATATTTGGGCATCGTGCGGACTGTGACCTCTCCACATGCATTGTGGGGTGTCTTTCCTCGCCTTCGTGGGTGGAGCACCTAGACCATGGAGCGCCCTAATGGCGGAAGCCGCGGACAATGTGCCCAGGGTTGGCAACAAGGCGCTATATAAGCCGAAGTCTTTCGTGTATTTGAAGTTGTAAAGATCTACAGTTCAACAGTTCTCATGTACAGTTCTTGACTTCTACTTGATCACTTGATCACCTCTTTTCTAATTCTCAGTTAGTAACCATGTAAATAAATTGTTGTCGTTTTTACGAGCGCCTCAACTGACTTGTTTGGCGATGGGTCCTAGGACGGGGGCCTGCTCCCAAACTGAGACCCGCGGGACCCGGATTCGCAACACCATCTATAAGAAATGAAGTACAAGACTACTGTAGCCCGCTTTCCAATGCTATATGACAAGGTACGAAAGAGTTGCATAGGGTGGCCGCATCACCATTCACGTTCAAGGACAAATGTCAAAGCAGAAATTTAGGAAACATTTTGCTATATTAAAACATTCCCTGGTAACATTTTTATTTCCTCGTAGTAATATAATTGAGTGATTACTGTGGTGAAGGAATACTTCGCCTTTGTTGTTGGTTTTCCCAACGTGCAGCTGACAGTGACTACTGTCAAAAGGGGGGGGGGCTTTATTAGGGATGGGGGGAGGGGCTTGCGCTTTCCTCGCTCCGCCCGCTGATACGTCTATGAGCCTGTCGCATTTTGAGCCGGTTGCCGCCGGGTCACCCCGACGGACGCTGGCCGCGCCGGTCGCGCCTGGCGTCACCCTATAGAGTGCTCGCGTTTTGCGAGCGTAGCGTCGCTGTGCTCAGGGTGCGCACGCGTCAACGTTACGTAGAAGTATATTGTGCTCTTCATGATGCGCTTGATGCCGTTTCGCTACCTTCACATATACGAAATTTGGTATTGCATAACGTTAATGAACGACGAATGTAAATGACACGTTCAAATGTGATAATTATGATATGCGTGTCTTGTATAAACATGTACGCTGATACCACTCTCCCGACCGTTTTCCTAGCTTAACACATACCACGTTTAGTATTACGTGAAGTGAGCAGACGACGAAGGTAAATGACACGTTAAACATAGTAGTCATGGCATGCGTGTCATGTAAAGTTTGACTAAATGCTACCCTCATAGCTTGCTCGCAGCCATTTCGCTAGCTCCACTTTTTCTAACTATGGTATCAGGTGATGTGAATCGATGACGAAGGTGAAAGACAAGTCCAAACATGATAATCATGACATGGAAGTCATGTACGGCATAATTTACCTCCGCCATGTAACGTTGCGCTGATTTTGAGGTGACATAATAACCTTCCACAGTCGCGCTTCGCATTTCATCGACTCCTACTGTACGTGGGATCTGCCGACTTTTTAGCCAGGGTTTAAAATATTTCTACACCCGCAATTACGACGCGACCAAATGTATGTTGCCCATGGTTGTCTGGAGTGAATCAGATTGTTTTTTGTGTGTTCTGATCACTTGTTTAACCAGACACTTTAAACTGTTTTAAGCCCCACCTTGTTCAATGTTGCCCTCATTGGTCTGGCGGAGGTTCTGCCAAAGTCGGTGTGTCTATCCATATACACCGATGATATTTGCCTCTGGAGTGATGCAGTTACTCGCCCTCAGATGCGTGCACGAATACAGCGGGCAGCAACCCTCACAAGAGCCTACCTTCAGAAACAAGGCCTAACTATATCAATTGTGAAGTGCGCGTTGATGGCGTTTACACGCAAAACAATGACGCCATACCCTGTTTACATCAAGGGCAGAGTGTCAAATATGCACAAACGCATCATTTTCTGGGCATATTAATCGACAGAAGTCTTTAGTGGAGGCCTCATTGGGCGTACTTGAAGAAGAAACTGGTATCTATTATGCATATAATGAAATTCATGTGCGGGAAAGCATGGGGAACTTCTGTGGCCTCCATGCTACAGATGTACAGGGCCTTATTTCTGGGTCTATTGTGCTACAGCTCGCCGGTACTGACTAACACTTGCAAATCCAATACTCATTCATTGGAGAGTTTGCAGGGTCAGGCGCTGCGTATCTGCCTAGGACTGCCCCGATGCGCTTCTACTTATGCCACAATCGTGCTTGCCAAAGACCATCCGGTCAGAACCTATAGAGTTGTGGATTGCCTCAGAGTGCACATTCGACATGCTAGCCGTGTCCCCGACCACCACTTGGCCTTTCTATCCGCCGAAAGACCACGTGCTACGTTTTCAGACGTCATAGCCAAGCACCTAAACAGCATTCCATCTGGATATACGCCAGCTACGAGAATTACATTTCCTTTGTGGTGCCTCGACCAGCCGCAAGTATGTCTGAAAATTCCGGGTATCAAAAAGAAAAGCAATCACTCCTGAGTAGCATTGAAGCAAGCAACAATGCTATTATTACATGAGTTGCACTTGGACCGAACGCAGATATACACTGATGGGTCTGTCTCGTCCAGCAGCTCACCGGGTGCCGCTGTAATTCCGTCTGCAGTAATGACAATCAAATTTAAGTTGTCGCATATGACTACATCTACGGCATCAGAGCTTGCTGCTATAAGGGCTGCTTTACAATATCTCGTTCAAGAGCGTCCAGAAAAATGGGTCCTATTCTGTGATTCTAAGGCAGCACTTCAAAGTTTGCAGTTTGCCATGCGTAGGAGGAATCATTAACAATTGGTACATAAAATAAGACATTGCCATCATGAAGCTCTAGCACGAGGGCATGATAATATATATAATTGGCTGTCTGGACATTTCGGTATTACCGGAAATCAATCAGCCGATGATGCAGCCCGCTCAGTCCATGAAGGAACCCATGTAGTCCCGATTCCTCTATCAAGGACTGATGCAGCAAGACAACTTTACCTGCTGGCTCGAGATTTGCCATGCACGTCCTGGTCGTCTACCAGCTTTCAAAGGTGTCACTCATATGAACTGGATCATTCGCTCAAGATACAGCTACCATCACAACTTTCCCGCTCCAATGCGACACTGTTATGCCGCCTTTGGTTGGGTGTTGCATTCCCAAAGGTGTACTCCTTTCGCATTGCTATGGCAGACACCTCTACATGTGACTACTGCGGAGCTGAAGAGAACATTGAACACGTCCTGTGTAGCTGCGCTTGCTACGACACACAGCGATGCCAGCTCCGGATGGTTTTGAATCAACTTGACTCTAGATTATTCTGTGTGCAGAAGTTTCTGGGACCTTGGGCGTCTGCCTCAGTTGCGCAGAAAGCGACTAAAGCACTACTGCTTTACATAAAGACAACAAACCAGAGCGACTTCATGTAGACTGTGTGTGCTCCCCCAAGTGTGCTCGTGATTGTGTGTACCTTCTTATCTCTCGGCAACCTCTTTTCTCCCCTTCATCCTTTTCCCAGTGCAGGGTAGCAAACCGGATGTGCGTCTGGCTAACCTTTCTGCCTTTCTTTGCATTTTATCTCTCTCTCTGTCTCTCTATCTTAAACTAACTTTTGAAGGAACGAACATGGCACAAACAAAAATTTCAATGAGAAAGCTGTACATTGGTTGGCGAAATGCCTGATTAGACAGTCTAGAACTTTCCCGAGAAATAAAAAAAAAGTCAAAGCTTTCCCGCAAAGGTAAACCAATGAACGCGACAGCGACAAATTGGTAGATCACGTGCAGAATGGCAAGCAGATCAAAACGTTCTACGCGTTTCTCATGCACAAATAACTCACGAAAGGTACTCACCGGTACAGATAAACGCGAATAAGCGTCTCAGTTGTTACTTCGCTGTGTATGAAAAACGCAGATCTTTTCACACACAAAGTGTAGTGACACATTTGTGTGCCCGTTAACTACAAGAGAATTGTTCCGGTGAAAGCCAAATGCGAGCAAAGACGTACGATCCTCGCCACGGCGAGATTCAGGCGCGCGAGAAAACGTCCACCCCCTCTTCTTCGCGGGGAAAAGTAAGCATGGAAAATGAGACACATGTGCCGTTCCGTCGTAACAATGTGGCGACGTACGCTCCTTGCACCATCTTGCTGTTAATGCTGAAAACACGATAGTTCCCTCCACCCGAGACGCCCGTCATCAGCGGTAAGTGGTAGGTATAAATAGCTTGCCGTTTGAACGTGGAGCGATGTGCTTATCTGTGGCTGTAGATTATAAAATATTAACGAAGGTGTTAGCGAATAACTACAGAATGTTTTCAGCGATAAAGTACGTCCACATGAGACCTGTAGTATATAAGGATGGTCGATATTTACAAATATCCACGTGATCTGCAGCATACTTGAAACATGTTACGCTGATTTTAGGAAAGCTGCTATGACGCAAATTGACTTACAAAATACATTCGACAGAGTATGTCATTATCATTTGTTTTCCACGATTGAGTATGTTGTAGTTGGCGCAATAACAACACGAGGTGTTAAAAGGGCATACGCCAACTGTACGACTAATCTTATTATGAATCATGAGCTGACAGAAAGAATTCAAGTGTGATTCTCTGTGCGTCACGGTTGGCCACTGTTCCCTCTTTTGTTTGCAATGTATTTAAAGGCTTTGCGCAAAAAGACTATTGACGGCCAGATGTAGGTGGCTTCATGATTGATTTGTGGGGTTTAACGTCCCAAAACCACCATATGATTATGAGAGACACCGTAGTGGAGGACTCCGGAAATTTTAACCACCTGGGGATCTTTAATGTGCACCCAAATCTGAGCGCACGGGCCTACAACATTTCCGCCTCCATCGGAAATGCAGCCGCCACAGCCGGGATTTGAACCCGCGACCTGCGGGTCAGCAGCCGAGTACCTTAGCCACTAGACCACCGCGGCGGGGCAGTGTTCGTGGCTTCAGCCTGGAAGGTTGTGATGTGCGTTCATTGGCCTACGCTGAAGATGTTCTTATTTTCTTCTATGATAAGGATAGTGTAACTGCTTCCAAGAAAATTACTCTAGAGTTTTGTGACATGATAGGTAGCAATGCTCCTGTCACGCGTAAGTGCACTGGTATATATGGCATGGTCAGTGGCAGACAGAGCCGCGAGTTTCTGAATGCATGCAGTGGACACACACACCTGGGATTTACCTTGGTGTACCACTGGCCTCACATCGAGACACCAGAGAATTATGGAATGGCAAAATACACGAATTGAAATCTGAAACTGATAGATGGGTAGAGCGGGACATCTCAATTTTCGCACGCGCGGCTGTTCGCATGATCTTCACGGCGAGTAAGCTGGTCTATCTCATGCAAGTTCTCAGCTGCTCGAAGTGGAACTTTCAGAAGTTACATAGAGTATTTGCACTCTTTGTGTGGCAGTCAGAATGTAAAAGGATAAGCAGAAACAACTTGTTTCGGAAGTTGAGTGAGTGCGGCTTAAAGCACTCTGCCCTGTCACTCTATTACTTCCTGTTTCGTATTTCGCCTCGCGCAACAAGAAGTCCTTTCATGTTTCTGAATAAGACCGTGGCCGACATGCTGGCCAGTATGTCAACGATGAGCACAAGACGTGGTACACCATCCTTCCGTACGTGACCTTCGCGTACAATTCCGCCGTGCAAGAAACGACGCAGAGGACGCCTAAGGTTGGTCTATGGATAGACCTCGGTAACGACACTCGACACCATGTTACCCAAGGTCACCGACAAAGAAATACACGATGTAAGTGCGTACCTTCAGCGCGCGGAAGAATCTCGACAACTCGCCCGCCTCAGGATAAAAAACACTGACAACCGACGCTGCCTTTACCGTCTTCGACGAGGTTTCGTGGAATACCAGCCTGGTGACTGTGCTTGGGTGTGGACGTCGATACGCTGTCGTGGACTCAGTGAAAACTTCTGCGATGCTACATCGGACCCTACACGATGATTCGACGTCTCGGTACACACGACTATGAGGTTATTCCCGACGGCATTACAAACGGTCAATGGCACCGTACGCAAGCAGAAGTAGTCCATGTAATGCGCCTAAAACCATTTTATGCGCGAACCTGAGGACTGTATTTTGTGGTTGTTACTGCACTTTATAGCTTGTAGTTATTGCTCATTTTTTTATTATTTCACTTCCGTATTTTGTTAAAGCATCGGGAGAATGCCTTTTTCAGAAGGGGCAATGCCACATTCCGTCTTCAAGTTTTGTTATCGCTCCTTTTCGTATCAGTGATTCTCAGCACTTATCGCGGACTGCAGTAGATTGCTTTGTTAAGATTACGTCAACTTCGCGAACATTACAGATTATTCTGGTATGGAAGCTACGCCGCCACTAACAATAAAGCTAGAATATTCGATGGCACGTGTATAAATGCCGACGCACCTCACCACTTGCCAGTTGATCGACGACCGATGCTCTGTTCGCCGCTATATTTGCCAGTGGGCATCGCTGTAACTTGACCTGCAGTTTAGGGTCCAGAAGTTCAACCGAACAAGCATTTTTATCTCGTAATTACAGTCTGCTACATGCATTCACTTCATGACCCCGTGACACTATGTAAAAGAGTTTGTTCATACTGTCAAAATGTTAAACAATAAATAGAGTTTAAATAACGTGTTCGAATATATCCCCGAGAAAACCAAAAAGAATGAAAGAAAAAAAAGAAGAGTGTATTTTCTAAAAAATGGCTTTGAATTGGATAACCTTAGAAGTTTATTCGTATAAAAAATAAAGACTGAAATATACGTCATATTTCTGAAATATATGCTTGCTTTCGACAACTGTACCATTCAAACGGTCTCGTCTCACGTAGCATATCGCATACAACCTCGTAAATGGCCCTGTAGCTAAAACTTATCACGGTAGCCCCATAGGAAAAGAACCACCGGTAGTAAATTTAATACAATCTTTCAATGCGCTTCATCTGTAAGCGCTTTTTCTGATTTGTAATAATTTGTGCTGATTAAGCAACTCACAATTTCACCGGAAGGGCAAAGCAAGGAATTCAATGGCAACAACTTTGAATGTAACGCTGAGGACGGCAAGCACATCAAAACGTACAGCGCACTGCTCACGCACAAATGACTCACGAATAGAACACACAAATGATGAGAGCTATTAATAACCTTCACAGCTTGACGCTTAACGCGCTCTTTAAACAAATACGACTGGCAAAACATAATCCCAGGTACAGATTTGAGTGCGAACTAACAAGTGTCCCAGTTGTTATTTGCTGCGTTTGAGAAGCGCACTTATTTCGCCAACGGGAGGTGTCCAGAGACCGAACTAATCTTTGCGCGCCCGGCAACTAAACGAGATCCTTCCGGTGAAAGCACATATCCTGCGATTCTCGCCACCACGAGATAAGCGCACGTACACGTGAGCGTCTCCCCCTCGTTTATGAGGGCTGAAGTACGCGTGGGATATGCATGAGCTGACGTTGCCGCGTCATGACGATATGGTGACGTGCGCTTATTGCGCCATTTTGCTGGCAGTGCTGAAACTACGTCATTTCCCCCGAGATAGGCGCCGCCGGCACTAAGTGGTAGATATAAATAGCTTGCCGTTTCATCGTTGAAGGAGGTACTCCCTCGTGGCTCGGAGCTCCACGTTCCAGCAGAGTACTGAGTGCGGCACAGTGGAACTGGAAAACCCACTTCGCATAAATGTTTATATAATGTTTTATGGCAAACTGTGCCTAAAGATTTAAAAGAAAAAACGTGCCTTCATGAAGCGAAAGGACTCAATGATTTCCTTAAGGTATAGCCTTGTGTTATACCTTTCAGTCTAACATAAGACACAACAAACTCGGTCAAAGCGCTAGCCAATCGCATTTCACAGACAGTGCGCAAAAAAAAGGGTCCTGAACATCGCGGATGTACAAGAAACGGTTTACAATCTGTCGCAGAAACAGGTGCGACAAATTCAGACCGCGATCATGCACACGTCGAAACAGGTTCGTCCGGCTTGTTTTCTCCCACGTGGAACCCCCTCATAAGAACGACAAAAATACGATGAAATGTCTGCAAATTCATTTGAAAGCAGTGCAATACTTGCAAAACATACCACAACTTCATAATGGAGAACCGATTGCAAATGGTCATGCGAGCGAAAATACATTAATTCCTACCCTTGCATTTTTTCTACCTTCTCTCAGATTTCAACTTCGTGTCCGTGCCAGTAAGGATCACTATCACTGTAGTTTTCAAAAGGTACGCCCCATATTTTATGGGTGTTATCACCTATTGAACTTTCGAGAAATAGTTTGGTGTCAGTGCCCAATTTCCGTGCTGAAAACCGAGACACTTGGCCGAGTTAACTGCACTTCCACTAACCCCACAAAATCGTTTGCCTATGTTGACTCTCTCTGCAATACCTTTAAGGTTTGTACAAACGATAGCTATGTCGTCCGCGCACGCCAGCAGGAGCACTTAACATCAATGAAGCTGGAACTTTTTACTAGCAAAATGTTGCTGCGTATTATACTTAGGCAGAAGCTTTCAATGTAACGCCAAAAAAAGGAGAGGAGAAAGGACGGATTGCTGCAGCTATATCCATCTATTTAACCCTTTGTTACCAATCAAACGAGTGGTACATTCCGTGTATGCTATATTAAAGGAGCACTGACATCAAATTTACTCATGCCAAGATTTTTCCGTCAGCGAGTAGCTGTAGACCCCATAGCAGCTATTCGCGACCTAAAACGCAACTGAGGGATGAATAACTATCGCTTAATTGATTTATATTACTGGTATCTAGCACTATTCATAAACGGCCGGCAATCTCGTCATTTTTAGCGCTGGGAGCACCAGCAGTGGTGCCACCTCGCGGTCACTTCAAGATCACGCCACAGCTGACCACTTCTCTACAGAAAAGAGTGGCGTCAGGCTCAGCTGCTCCGCCAACATTTCGTCTGCTAGGTGGACACATTCAGTCATGCCTTGTCACCTGCATTGCTGTCGTCGCCGTACAAAGTGTCGACTCGGGTTCAATGCGATAGTCTGGAGCTTGGAATCCCCGCAATTCGCGACTTCATGAACTATTTTTGCTTCGATCGACCTTTTGCAGGACAGTGATTCCGAAATGGACGCCGTTCCAAGCAGCACTGCAGAGGTGCCCGAAGATGCACGCTTCAGCCATGTTCGCTCGTGTGTCTCAGCTATATTGGTGTGTTTTGGCGTGCAAAGCATTCAGATATACGCATAGGGGTCAATGCTATATAGCTATCGTGAGTGAGCATCAGCGGAGAATTAGGATACGTTTCCTGCTTCTTTCCTGTTCTTTTTTGCACCTCCAGGTGGCCCCACCTATCCAGCCTCTCGTGGTTAACATGGTATTACCACTTCTACGTGACGCAAAGTCTACGGATGAAATAAAATTCAACGATACCTGCATGTTACTTGTTAGCGATGATATCTGACTACGCGCTCTTCCACATTTGATAGCTTGTGGTCGTGTTGATGTGTAACACATACGTGATATGAAAAGGCACCCTCATTGCGCTTTTTCCGTGCTTCGAACTAGACGACTGCAACTTACCACGATTCCCCGAAATGCTGACCGACAAGCATACGTTTAATCATGCTATTTATTTTCTGTCGCCATTTTTAATGGTGGTTTTTATCTTGATAATTTCACGAAATCATTCAAACTGGTTCGATGAAGGTCAGACGCGACGAGCTATGGCCGGGCTATACTGCACCTGCGCGCGCTAGCTCGGCGCTAGCCCGGCCGTGGACGAGCGAGTGCGTTTCTGCACTCCGGCGCTAGTCGGCGCCACGATAAGAACACTCGTATCGTACATGTCATCGCTACTAGGGCATCGTCACTCAGGATGGTATTTGTGGAATGTATCACACCGAACACGTAGCACTAGTGTCGATGTCGCAGGGCAGTATATTTTTAATTTTTTTCTCCTTAGCTTTTTTACGCTGTTTGACATCGAATTAAAATAGCTTCCACGCGACGGATGTCGTTCGAATTCGGGCAAAAAGACCTATGCATGCCAAGCGATTGATTGATGGGCACATCTTGATCTTGAAATTTGTGGTCAGTGCTCCTTTAAAGACTTCATATATTACGGTACCGACGTTAACGTGCACTAATACGGCTAGCGCGTTAAATGCATGCCTGTGCATCGAGGGGATCATACATTCCCCCTCAAGCTTCATGCCGGTGTATTTCCAGTTAAGACATTGATATCTTACAAAGGTTTATTCGTTCTGTGGGGTGATCACTGCTTTTTGGGCCGGAAGCCCGAAACAATGGAGCACGCTTTCCTTGATTGTTGGGACGTGGTGTTTTCCTTCAACAAAGGGCATTAAAGAAAGGTTTCCCGCTGGACGCAGAGAAAAAAAGGTACCTTGCATGGATAATGAGCATGGATTTATGTACAACATCGTCATGCTATTGGCTCTGCATAGTGTTTGGAAAGCGCGCATGGCTGTACGTTATGCTGATGTCGATGCTCGACGGGTTACAGAATACTTGCAAGAGTCCTTAACTTCATTTCTCTAGCTGAAAGAAATGCGAAACAATATGCCCGACTGGGTACTGCGCTTGGAATCCATATCTCACATGAAAAAATTGTATAAAATTGCTTCTGTTGAAACTTGAAGAACTGCAATAACGCAAAAAACAGCTCCTTTGTGGCTTTGTGGCTAATTACACGCGCTAACGAACGAAAAGTAGGACGTTCAATTAATCATGCCGGAGTCTTTTTCTGCATTATTTTTCTTTGTTGCATTTTCATATATATCGATACGTATATGATGAACAGTGGCAACGCCGGCCTCGCTGCTGACACCAGCGGCAAAATCTATCTGAGAGTACCCATATAATTTCTATCGCAATAAAAAGAAAGATGAACCAGGGATTCACTTTCATTGCGTTAGAGGCATAAAGGTGACTGCGCCGGACCAGAACAGCGTATGTAAAAGAACTGAAAGCTGGGTTCCTTGGGGACAGTAATTAACCATATTTTAACTCCTCATACTCATGCACTGAGTTAAAATATGTTTATATACTCTGTAGGTAAATGTTGAGGGGGGGGACTCAGCATCGCATTCAGGTAACGGAAATCTCGGCACTTCTGGAGGAGAACCATCCCTTTTTCCACGACAATCGAGGTGACGGAACTCTGAAGCTGAAAACGTAGACTTTGCGAAATTGTCTGACGTGTAACTTAGAAGTGTGGTTGTTTTGGCTAGTTGGTAAGACACGACGATAGTTATAGCGAGAGAACAGAACCCTTGTCGTTGTTGTGTTCTCGCGCTATAACTATCGTCATGTCTGACGTGATAAGCTTTTCAATTGGCATTGCAGGTACACACGCCAATGCCTGTAACACACAATTTATAGAACCATCCTGTGATGTAAGGGCGAGTACATCCGCATGCTCATTGAGATGTGCCTTTGTCGCCGGGTGCCCGCACCAAATGAGAGGATAAAATACTTCTAAAGATTTTAAATAAATTAGTGCATTTATTGAGGAACAGACAAATAGGCTCTCTGTCAGAATGACGTCTTCTGAAATTTATTGTGGTAATATTCGTAAACTTTTAAAATTAAGCATCATAAAATATTCTATAAAGTTGGGTAAGCGAATTGCAAAAGACCTATCTGAATATTACGACGTGATTCTCACCCCTGCCTTTACATCACCAGCTCAAAGATCAGTTGCTATCTCTGAGGCCGTTTCTAAGCAAGACAAATGGTCGTCCGAAATGCATATTAAGTATCTGCTGGCAAAATGTTTGCCTACTTGGGAACATATCGTCAAATTCTATTGTTAGTACATATCTGCTCATGGCACTTGTAATATTTCCAATTGTTTCTGCGCGGAAATGACTTGGGGACACCGTAACCTTGACCACTGATGGTCAAAACATTGTGTCCATAGATTAATAAAAATATCTGGTGGCCTTCTCAGTGGCGACGCATCTTTAGGAATGTGTGCACAGATAGGATGTCAAACCGAGTTCGAAGAGAAGGGGGCCGCGCGTATTCACATGAAATGTTATTTGAAGCAAACTTTGGAAGTCCATGGCAGCCGTATAGACTCGTGTTCTAAAACGACTCGAAGGTGAATGTTATATTTTTCTGCACCATCTATGTATTGATCCTGCCCTGCTACCATTCAAAAGCTTTCTGTATATTATGTGGTTTCGCACTGCCTAAAAGGTTGGAGGTGCCTCACCTGGTTTCGCATTGCCCCCGTCATCCGACCACTTTGCACCACGCTGCGATGTCACATTATGACTTCATAACATTACGTCACAAAATTTAGCATCTGCGAAGTCATCGTCACATCAAAATAATTCAATTTAAATTTTATTTGACAGACATAACTGTAAGGTCGCGAAGGCTAAAAGCCATGATAACGGCTTGACAATAACCCTGGTGACCTGTACCTACTGGTGACGTGGTTGTAGTGCAAAAATTATTACAGGTGCATAACATATGAGGATATCGTGGAGGGACATCGCATGTATCGATGCATTTTTGCATAACTCATTCCTGACACTGCAAGAAGCTGACAGCGCCGACGTGGGACGCCGACGCGATTGGTTAAATGTCACCCTTGAAGGGAAGGCTTTCCACTTAAAAAGAACTAGGAAGGAGTGAAGCATGAAGGGAGGTTGCTTCGGCTCCACTAACGTGAAACCTGTGAGGGGCATTGCGTGCGGTTTTAATTCTGAGAGGTTTCTCTGATGAGGCACTGGTGCGGGGGGGAGAACCTTAAATGAGGGCATGTAGGAAAGAGCGTTTCGCTGGACTAAAGTCGTCGGATAACTGCGTCGGGATGCAGTTTACCCTAAGGCTCACGTTCTGTCCTACTTGTACGGCTTCAGTTCCCAATGGCATTTAGAGTACGGTGTTTCTGCTTCCCTAACGCCTTCGACTATTGGTTGGGCTAACTGTTGCCTTTGTAGTGAATGAAGCCTTGTATTGAATGAAGCCAAAACTAAGTGTGTTATATATCGTGCTCGCGGTGCGCTAGCTGTAGTACCTCAGGAGCTTGTCCTAGGTCCGTTCACTGTTCGCATTGAAAAATGCGTTAAATTACTTGGCATCATCTTCAACGAGCACATGTCATAGAATGACCAGGTAAACGCGGTTACGCTGAAATTGGCTAAGACTGTAGGACTAATTAGCCGTCATCGACACATACTACCAGCTAAAACAAAGAGATTACGATGCGCTTTTTAATTCCCACCTATGTTACTGCTTCCTGGTATGGGGTAAAACTACAGCCCTTAATACGTCAAAACTGAGCGTGTTACAAAAGAAAATGGTTCGCCTTATTTCAAATGCTCCCTTTCTAGAACACACCGCCCCTCTTTTCAAACAGCATCAAATTGTGAAAATATCAAATCTATATACTTACAAATTGCTTTGCTGCTACAAAAAGGCAGCACTCGGGAAATCGGACACACTTCTCAAACTCGCTAACCTTACACAAAACGCAATTTCTTATCATGACCGATATCAACCACCTTGGCACGTTCCATTCTCACGCACACACTATGGCACACAACGCACCCGACACATCCTCCCAACAACATTAAACTATTTCAAAATGCAAGGAACAGATGTTTTATTCCACACACAAAAAAAGAAATTAGAAGTATCTGCACATAACAAACTTGCCTTTTCCAATATTGGAGTTTACACGCGTTTCGCAAGTTATTGTGTTTTCCTTTTTCCTTCATTATTCATATGATGTATGTGTATATATATGTATGTATATGTGTGTATATCTATATAGATATATGCATGTACATATATGTGTATGTATGTATGTATGTATGTATGTATGTATGTATGTATGTATGTATGTATGTATGTATGTATGTATGTATGTATGTATGTATGTATGTATGTATGTATGTATGTATGTATGTATGTATGTATGTATATATGTATATATGTGAATCCTATGCGCATGCATATAAGTATATAACTGCGCATTGTACATCTTAATGTACTTGAAGGCCTCATATATTTCTTTCCAATTTTTGTTTTTCTTCTTCTCTGGCTTTGTTTTACTTTTTATTTGTTTTTTGTCTTTGTTTTTCTTTTCGACTTTTCTTTGCCTCGTTACTTATTTTTAGCAAGTGTATAATTAGGTACATTTGACCTTGTAGTGCACCTGCGCCCGTAGTGAATGCACTATGATATCAATTTGAAACTGTTGAGCGACTATTATTATGCATTTCCCCCCACATTTATCAGGTGCTGTACCCTGTCGTTTCGCCACTGATGGATGGGTGGCTGGGGCTTTGTCAAGCTGTTATTGGACAGCTTTTTTCCCGGTCACCTTTTTTCACCGTAAATGTTTTTGTTTTTGGTGAAAATAAAGTTCTTTGATTGATTGATTGATAAGAAGAGTGGCCTCAGCGGCATTGCTCTGCGCCTAAGGGGCATCGCCATCAGCATGAGCTCGTGCTTGCTGCGCTTGGCCGGACGCTGCTAACTGCTTCTACTTCTGCGTTCTGTTCTGCCAATAAACCCTGTAAAAGTGGTGGAGTCTGCTGGGTTTCGATCACCCTGAAGCTTCGAAGTCGCATTTTACGGTTCGTTATGCCCACCGATGCAAGCGTCGCTCCAACTCCTCCACCGGCACCGCCTACTGTCCTCAGCGCTGGTTCTCTGCGTCTGCGAAATCCCCCTGTTTTCTCAGGCACCGAGGACAAGGACGTCGATGACTGCATTTCTATGTACGAGCGATTGAGTCCTCGCAAAAAATGGGACGCCGCCGCCAAGTTAGCCTACGTCGCCTTCTACTTTTCTGACGTGGCAAAGCTGTGGTTCATAAACAACTAGCTTAATTCCCTTTGTAGTCCGTCTTCTGAACGAGCCTCACACAATTTTTCGACGGCCTGGGTACGCAAACGTCGCGCCGAACAACGCTTGCATACTCGGTCCCTGCAGCTTGGTGAGAATTTCACAAGTTACAATGAGGAAGTTCTGGACCTTTGTAAGTGAGTCAACGGGTCGATGTCTGAAGAGCGTAAGATCACGCACATCATGAAGGGCATTGAGGACGGCGCTTTACAAATGTTGCTCTCTCAGAGCACTCGCACTGTCGTTGAACTGACCGAGTTATGCCAGAGTTTAGACGAGTTGCGCAGGCAACGTCTTTCCACCCGACGTTCCTCGGTGCCCGACGACTCTTTATCTAACCTTTCCACCCATGGCATAGGAGATGACTATGCAAATATTCAGGAGTTCATCGGCGCTGAGGTCGCTCGTCAACTTTCTTTAATGTCCTGCGTAACCGATCAACTACGCAGGTTGACGTCTACACTCCACGACTTCATTCAAGATCAGGTCACACAAGCTCTTCCTCCCGCCCGTGAGCCGCCGCGAGTCGCCGAAACTCTGTCGGACGCCGAGGCCGTTGCTGGACCTCGACAGCCGATGATCCAGCCAGCGCCTATGTATTCGCCGCCGACCGATTCACCGCCGCCTATGCCAATACTACCTCGGCCGCATTTTTCTGCCCCCCAGCCGCAATTTGGCGTCTACTCCGACCAATGGTGGACCTACGACAACCGTGCGATATCTTTTGCTTGTGGTGTTGTTGGATAGGTGGCGCGTTATTGCCGTCATCGCCAGACTGCTCCAGAGATTCGACGAATGCCCACTTTCGACTCTCAGTTTTCTTCTGCGCCTTCAAGCCCTTCTTACTCTTCCTTTCCCCCTGATTGTCTACATGGCGCAACCCACCGCTCCTTATCTCCACGTCGACGTTCACCTTCCTATATGCGTCGCCGTTCCGGAACCACCGAGCAGGAAAACTAATGGCCGCAGTACCCGAGACACGAACTGCGTCCACGTCGCCATTCTCTAGCTAATTTTATTGAAGTGTGAGTCGATGGGATCGTCGTCTTGGCACTTGTCAACACCGGAGCCACTCTATCCGTCTTTTCCGCCCACCTGTGGCGCAAACTCCGCAAAGTTCTGACGCCATTATCTGGTCTCTTTCTTAGAACGGCTAACGCACAAAGCGTAACACCTCTCGCAGCCTGTAAAGCACGAGTAGTCATCGAAGGGATTGTGTATATCGTTCAATTTGTAGTGCTACCCTCGTGTTCCCAAGATATATCACTCGGCTGGGACTTCCTTGCGAATAATAATGCCGTCATTCACTGTTGTCGCGCTGAACTTGAGCTGTCTGCACTTCCTGATGTGGACGTTGTCGAAGCCTCCCTCCCGTATTAAAAGCTGTTTCTGACGACACCACCGTGCTGCCACGCTCTTTACTGCTGGTGACTGTGCCAAGTGACGCTATTCCAGATGAAGACGTTCTCTTTACGCCCTCTGCCCTGTTCATTCAACGCAACTCTTCTCCACTGCCCGTTGCTCTACTTCCTCTCCACCATGGCACCACGAAGACGCTCGTTTACAACACTCTACAATGGCCTTTAGCTTTATTGCATGGTGAATGTCTCGGTCACGTGCATCCAATCGACGCCCGTCACATTTTTGACGCTCCATCTCGTTTACTTTCTACAGACCTCAGCGCACTCATTTCTGACCCTGTTGTTTACCAGTCAATCCTTGACGCTTTCCACCGCTTCATCGATGTCGAAACGTCTTCTTCAGAACGAAGCCAGTTGGTCAACCTGCTTTAAAAGTTTCCACACTTAGTTTTCACACCCGCGCTTCTGGCCTCGGTCGCACATCGAACATATCTCACAAGATTGACACAGGAAGTCATACGCCTCTACGGCAGCGTCCCTACCGGGGACCAGTGGCAGCAGATATCCCGTCAACCTGGGGGCCATTCGGCTCCAAACTTCCCACCTGGTTCATTGATATGGCTTTGGGTACCTGCTACTGCACCTGGCCGCTCCAAAGAACTTGTTCCCAAATACCTCGGACCATATCACGTTGTAGAGCAAACGTCACTCGTCAACTACATCGTGGAGCCCATCATGCCGTCCACAGACCCACGCCACCGCGGCCGTGACATTGTCCACGTCTCTCACCTCAAGCCCTACTTTGACCCATTAGTTGTTTCTTCTCCCTAATCCGCCAGGATGGCGCCTTTTTCTACGGAGGGCGATTGTAGTGAAGATTGTAGTGGCATTGCTCTGTGCCTAAGGGGCATCACCATCAGCGTAAGCTCGGGCTTGCTGCGCTTGGCCAGACGCTGCTGATAGCTTCTCCTTCTGCGTTATGCTCTGCAATTAAACCCCGTAACACCTTCTTCATCTTTAGTGTACCAATGGCGAGTACTAGCATTCACCCAATTTCTGTAGCACACATTTGTTTATAGATGCAAAGCGGCTTTTGATCGGGGTTGTGTCCGTCTTTTCTTCACGCGTCCGCCGCCCCACTGCGCATGCGCCAACTCTCGCCACTCAATTCTTCTTTCGGTGCAGGCGGTGTGAGCGCTGCCTCCACTTTGTTTCTGCTCACTCGTGTGTCTCTTTTTGCGGCACATGATCGTTCCCGTTGAATTCTCCTTCGCAGTGGCGGTATGGACGTCAACGTTGGTGCCAGCTGCAGCGGCATCGGTAACGTAAGCTGTGACAGCAACACACGCTGTGAAAGCATTACCGTAAGCAGCGCAAACAGCATAAGCAGCACAAATGAGCAGAAGGGGGCTGGGCACTGACAACGTAAACAGAAAAGCCAGATCGACAACTCCGAGCTCTCGAAGCTGAAGGGAAACGCCAGCAAGCGAATGTCGAAGCTTCGAGGCAACGCGAAGTGTACTGTAAAGGGAAACGCCTGGCTGAGGACTCTGATGAGACTGTGAGTCAACGCGAAGCCGAAATGCAACGGAAACGCCGAGCGGCAAATGCAGAAGTGACTAGGCAACGTGAGTCTGCGGCCAGGACATTGAGGTGTTCAAGGCAACAAGAACAATCGGGATCTGATGGAGCGACCGTGCAATTCAAACGAGACCTTCTCGAACGGCACTCCGGATTGACTTTGGTTCGACAACAATCTGAGCAAGGTCGGTAGCATCCAGAACAAACAACATCGTAACGGTGCCGTTGGCGGGTTGCAAAGAGAAAGAGCCACCGATGCTTCGCACTCCACATGGTTGCCTTTAGAGTGAGATGGTGCATTTTTTTTATGATGAGCCGTGATCCAGCAAGCGGGCGTAAAACAGCTTGTAAAATGGAGTGGGGCGTGGTAGAGAAGAGCCTTGGACAGCGACACAACCACGCTGATGGATTGACCATGAGCTCCATGGTCCATGACCATGGACCCCTGTGGGGCCCAGTGGGTCGTTTGGTGACATGAAGCTTGGTAATATCACTCATAAACGACGCAATGCTCCATTGTCTCCAACCAAGTTGCTAATGTCAAAACCAAAAAAAAGTTATTACTGATACCAACAATGGGCAGGACGTTTTGCGTTCTGCAGTAGAGTCAACTATATTAAGTCCATCATAGCGCCTGTAAAGGTTCTTCAGTGGAATTGTCGTTCCGTATCTTCCGCTTACATAGATCTTATTTATCTCATACAGCAAACAAATTCTAATATAATTTTACTTCAAGAGTCTTGGCTTTCCGTAAACCAAACATTTACTCTGAAATATTTTCGAACTTTTAGACTGGATCGGCCAGGTAGAGGAGGTGGATTAATGGTTCTAATATCTTCAAAAATGTGTCATCATGTTACTGTAACTTTTGAACATATTTGTCCGGATTGTGAATTGTTAGGAAAAGATTGTTTGTTACCTGACTCCAACAGGAGAACAGTGCTTAATGCGTACTTTCAGAATGGAGTAAGACGCACAGATCACCTAGATTGTGTTATCAAGAATTCTTCGTCAAATTCAATTTTATTGGCTGGGGATTTTGACTCGCATCACACTTCTTGGGGGCTTGAAACAGATGGCTGTGGCAAAAGATTGTGGAATTGGTTGCAGGATAATAATTTTCGCTGTCATAACTCTGGACAAGTTACCTTTCTACGCGGGATAAGCTCATCAACATTAGACCTAACATTTTCGTGTGGCCAGTTTATGATTTCATCGTGGGAAACGTTTGATAATGGGACGACTAGTGATCATGTACCAATTACCTATGAAATAATGCTACCACAACGTACCTCTGCTATCCGGCAACAACGGTTCATCAACTATAAAATTTATAAAACTGTTTTGATCTCCGCGTTCTCGTCATTGAGAGGACGCGTCGGACAGCAACGAGCTGCTTCAGTCGTAGCGCGTCTAAGTGACTCTATCCAGCCGGCAGAGTTTTCTGTTAAGTACGGCAGCACACTGTCAAATTCAGCTTGGTGGAATGAAGATTGTACGCTTGCGTATAGGCGACGTAAGGCTGCTTGGAAACGTTTACGCCACAACCATATTCCGAAAAATTGGGTTGACTATAAATTCCACGCAGCGCTGTTTAAACGTACAGTTGCAATAGCTAAAGATAAACACAATTCTGACTTACATTCGCGTTTATCAAAACCTGATAAAAGATCTGCCCTGTACAGGTTTCTACGAAACAAAAAATCGACGCAGGTACCAGCATATTCGCATTCAGTAGTGCTGTCTCCTAAAGAGACAACAGATTTGTTAGAGGGCATCGCAAAAGGACTTCAAGCGCGTTTCGCTTCGTCATGCTTGAGACCTGTGACTTTAAAAAGCGCAACCTCGGACTTTCGGGAAATCACTATGGCTGAACTGGCAGATGTCATACTAACTGTAAAGCAAGCGGCTCCCGGTCCAGATCAGATTAAAAATTCTATGATTAAATTGATATTTAATTCCCATCCCGCGGAGCTTTTGAATATTGTTAACTGCTCCTTACAGCACACATGGATTCCGAGCGCATGGGAAATTGCTAAAGCTGTGTTGCTGCGAAAAAACCCAAGCCTCGGATATGTCCTGGATAACATTCGGCCCATTTCGCTTACTTCAAACCTAGTTAAAATAATTGAAAGAATTCTTCATAGAAGGCTCAGTGAATTCATCGCTCGTCAGGACACCCTTTCACCAAGGGAAGTAGGATTTAGACAGGGCTGCTCTATATGGTCGGGTCATGTTGATTTGGAAAGCCGAATTCGCCTTGCAAAAGTATCTGGTGAGCTTTCTGCATTAGTCACGTTAGATATCGCAAAAGCCTACGATAGTGTGGAATACAGTACATTAATTTCAAGATTAGTGGACTCTGAGGTTCACAAGTACATTATATCTTGGGTTCAGGAGTTTCTCTTTGAGAGACAATTCTTTTGTTGCCACGAGGGAATTACTTCTGCCTCATATAAGCAAACAAGAGGTGCTCCACAAGGATCAGTCCTGTCACCTCTTTTATTTAATATATTATTATCATCTATTCCCGTTCATAAAAATGTTCCTCTTTACGTCTACGCCGATGATATTGCTTTTTTCTCGTCATCCCGAGATATCAATAGTTTATATCAAATCCTGCAGTCATATTTGAGTGAGCTTGAGGTATGGCTTGGCGGGCTGTCTTTTTGACTTAATGTTACTAAATGTTCTCTGCTTGTATTCCTTCTATCCGTTCCCGTATTTCTTTCACTGCATTATCAAAATGATCCGATTCCACAAGTAACAGCGCTAAAATATCTTGGTATTGTTTACGTGGACAATTTAAATTGGCAGCAACAAATAGAATCAAACACCCGTAAAGCAGAATGCGCTGTAGAATTGCTCCGCCGGTTTTGCAATAAGAATTCAGGGATGCGCAGGGATACGTTACTTATGATATACAAACTTTACGTACGCCTAATTCTGGAGTTTGGCGGCGTTCTGTTTTCTGGAAGTGCTGAGTACAAATTAAGACCTCTTATATTGCTAGAAAGGCAAGCTCTGAGGCTGTGTCTCGGGCTACCTAGGTGTGTCGTGAATAGCGTGCTTTATTTGGAAGCTAGAATCCTTCCACTTGATGCTAGATTTCGACAGCTTACTGTGCAAACATTTTTAAAACTTTACTATGCACCCCTCTTCTGTTCTCAGACAGTTTTCATCAAACATTCAGTTTCTTTCTTTCAGTGCCCGTGGTTTCGTTATCAAAGACCCCAAGTCATTTTCGTCGAGTCTCTGTTATCAAATCTTCACGTTTCCCTCCGGCATTTAACTCCCTAAGCCCAATTCTCGGTGCCAGTTGACTTAATTTTCGATGATATTTTTCCAAAAAATGCCAAGTTACTTCCAAAGCATGTTCTGGAGGGCCTCCTTCAAGACCATCTAATTCATTTTCCTAAATACGTAGTAATTTCGACGGACGCAACGCAAAATCTTCAGAAGGCTGGAGTAGGTATTTTTTCTCATCAGCTTAATTGGTCTTTTGCGCTCCGATTGCCTGACTTCACACCAATTTATCTCGCAGAATTCCTGGCTATTACATTGGCTCTTCGAAAACTAAATTATCAGCAATCAAAAGCTATTATTATTTCAGATTGATTGATTGATTTGTGGGGTTTAACGTCCCAAAACCACCATATGATTATGAGAGACGCCGTAGTGGAGGGCTCCGGAAATTTCGACCACCTGGGGTTCTTTAACGTGCACCCAAATCTGAGTACACGGGCCTACAACATTTCCGCCTCCATCGGAAATGCAGCCGCCGCAGCCGGGAATCGAACCCGCGACCTGCGGGTGAGCAGCCGAGTACCTTAGCCACTAGACCACCGCGGCGGGGCTATTATTATTTCGGAAGCTTTGTCTGTACGTACACATCTAACGTCCGCAAAGAAGTCTCCTCTTCTCAGGATATTTTGGTCTCTCGTACCGCATAGCCTCTCAGAAGTTCTGTTTATTTGGGTCCCCGGACATGCTGGAATTGAACTAAATGAAATTGCTGATTCGCTCGCTTCGGCATCTTTAAATTTACCGGTGGTGCTAGTAGCTCCACAGTTTCCTTTTATTACTGCTGAACGATTCAAACGCCTGTGCAATCTTAAAAATCAACGAAACGTCGCTTCTACAATCTGAAGATTTTCGGCACTTGCAATTCACATGGAACACCGCAAAATGCCTTTCCCGTCAATGTGATGTGACCCTCACAGGCTTGCGCTGTAGAGTTCCTCTGTTAAATTTTTATCTCAACAAATCAAGATTTTCATTAACTAACCTATGTGTAGTTTCAATGAACCGGAAACGATAGATCACTTTCTTCTCACATGCTGCCGCTTCGCCTCACTGCGCCGAATAATTCTTGAAAGACCGATTGGTATGCTCGGATTGCCAGTCAATACATCCACCCTATTATTGTTTGGAGCCAGTCAATTGGGTGTGGGCCGCAGTGCTATTCTGTCAGCGCTACATAAGTTCATTCAGGCAACCGGAAGGATACTCTGCTAGTGGTACTGCCAGATATATCAAATTCTTTCTCTCCCTTCCTCATTTTTGTTAATTTGTTTTATATATTCTGGTTTATCGCATTCTTCTGCAATTGTTTCACGTTTTTTTTTTCAAAGGAACATTATTATTGTTTCTATGTAATTTCTCTTTATTTTTTTTAGCCAACGTTGTAAAAAATGATCTATCAAAAGGTACAGTGTGGCCAATCCCCCATGTGGGTATGAGCCAAGATCTCCTAGGAGACAAGACAAGACAAGACAAGAAGTATATAGGGGAAAGCGCTTGACTTGCTCTGCGTAGCTAAATGTTCAGGGAGGTAACTGGGCCGCGAAGTTTCGTTACATCCACTTCCATTATTCTTGATAGCGATAACTCACTGTTCCAGGGAAATAAGAGGTGCTTATATTCTGAAGAAGTTGTCGAAGACAGCGTCTGGTGTGCATTTTTTTAATGTTAATGGCGAAATTTCAAATTTCATGCTAGCGGGGAAACCCGAATGATCGGCGCCAATAGCACCGCCTTTGCTGAAAAATATCGCTTTCTTTCAAAAACAATTTCTTGTGGCCTAGTAGCCAAATGATTGTCTTTATTTAAATAAAGACATTGATGGTGCGCGGGAACTACTACTTAGAAAACGTTTAGTAGGGGCTTTAAGGATTTCACTTTGAGGCTTTGGCTGACGGAAAGAGAGTGAACGGCGATAAAAGAAGTGGTGACGCACTGAACTTACCCTCTCCTACACCCTCTCGCACCACATGCACTCTTGTCGAAATTTCCGGAGCCCTGCACTACGGCGTCCCTCATAATCATATAGTGGTTTTGGGACGTTAAACTCCACATATCAATCAATCAAACCACATGCACTCTTACTAGGGACGAGGATAAGCGCGCGTTCCCGCAGCTGTTGCTATGGGAGAGGGAGGGAGAGCGGAGAGATAACATTTGCCGGCGCGCATACACCGCCTCGGACAATACCGGATGTCTGACCTAGCCCGACTAAGAAATGCATTCGTGTAGGGAGCCTACATGTGCGCGCATCTCCATGTTTTAGGGTGGTGTCAGCCTTTGACCCACCACTTGCCGCCGCCCGCTAAAACACAATGTTGCCAGTCCCGGTTTCCATGGCAACAGGCGCCATGTTGGTTCTTGCGGCTTGGCGTTCCTGCTCCGCCGCACTGCAATAGCTGCATGTTGGCGCAGGTGTGCAAGCTGCGGTATGAGCTGCCTTTGATTATCCTGTAGACGTAGCTTCCGCTACGACATCATCCTCGCGCTAAGCGCACCTACAAGAACTTTGAAGTGTAAATGCTACGGTGCTGCATGCCACAATGCAAAACCATCTGAAGACTTTACTGCTTCCCGACTTGCTTTAGCCATCGGAAACGCTGGATTACACAAGTGAAGTGAGACTGCTTGGAGGCGACTACTTCTCGCCGTGTTTGTGAGGTGAGTACCCGTTGTATTGCAAGTGGGTTGAGTATATCACCACGCATTTCGTGAAATGGCTGACTTAGACATGCAACGAAAAGCACTTTGAGCAAAGTAAGCACGACAACGTGCACAGTAGAATAATGAATTACGCTTCGTTCGGCTACGCCAGACTATGCGAGCGGAAGATGGTTGAGTATGCTTGTTTATCCTCGTAGTCGAAGCGCAGTTGCTCAATTGAATGATATGACTAGTCGAATGTGTCGTCCTGCATGCATTCACTAATCTGCACTTTTTCGGTTTCCCAAGCCGTCGCTGCATTCGTCGTGGAAAACGCCAGGTTCGTAAACCACCTACAGACGCTCCCGTTTGCTTCTTTCTTTTCTGGCAGATGTTCGCATTCCTGCAATTTCACCTCGGTTGCCGAGGAAGGGCATTTGGAGAGGTAGACAGACGATCCGATGAACGCGTTCCCTGTAGGCGCTTGTCTGGCACAGTTGCAGCACAACCAACTTTTTGTGCGGCTTGCCATGGGATATTCATTCTTCGCTTCAATGACGCGCGCAACCACACCAAAACTCGCTCAATTTTCGCAAACAGGATTTCTCTTTAATGACATAGAAGGCGACAGATTTACTGTTCGTGTCCGTCCATCCTTCTGTCGGTCTGTCGGTCCTGAACGGAGCAGAATATGTGCACTAAGCAAATCAGTTGTCAGCCCATAACTCAAATATGCCCTTTGTACTGCATCGTTATTTGTGTCGTCTTTTTGTTTCATAACCAGACACGGAAATGATTTGATATCAAAAACTCAGCTTTTATTTAGTGCTTGTAGAGAAAATGTGTATGGACTCCGTATATTTGGTTGGAGCCGCGTATGATTTTTGTCTCATTGATTTATTGTAGGCCCACTACGAGGACACAAGCTTCCAGCAAAGCAGGCAAGGTGGTTTGAAGACATTAAGGCCACATGCCGTTTGGATGCTCTTTACAATAAAATCTGACCTAGAAAAACTTGGTTTGCTATCCTTTGCTTTTCTTCTAGCCTAAAATACAGGCTTGTGGGCAGAGGGGGAGAGTTGGTGTAATATGATTGAATGCCCTACTATTTTTGAGCAATTCTTACAGCTTGTAAGTTTTTAAGCAGTCATTGTACAGATTTGTTCGCAGGAACTAAACTTGCTGCAGGAAATTATATTACAGACAAACGCAATGTTTAGAATTTGAGAAACAGGCTAGCTGAGTTATTCGGTTTACACAGAACATTGTGAGCGACCCGGTTGCTTGTTCTGCCTTCCCTCTCGTTAAGGGTTCCATCATATAAACAGCACGAATTCGAGGCTTCCACTAAGAGGCCTTTGAGGAATCTGCAGTGCTAAGGTGAACTTGCTTCAGCAATGCCGCACAGGCATTGAAGTCCGTTCATAGTGACATCGAGGTTCTCCCCTCACAAACATAGGCTCCCTAAATTATCCTCACTCCACCATTGCAGTGGGTCTACCAAGTGCGAGCAACGACCTGTTTTAACAGTATTTCACACAAACTCTAGTCACGAACATGTCTTTCCTGTTATACCAAACCACGGCTAACTACAGAAAACAACCCTTCAGCCTTCAGAACTTTATATATAAAAATACCCTCTACTCGTTGAAACCCACGCTGCCGTCAATGTAAATGAGCGACCACTCAGAACCAACATGGCGGCCCGTCAAGTATGGGGGCCGTTTTAGCCAGTTGTAAGCAGCCATGATCGGAGTTGTCACCACCCTAAAACACGGAGACGCGCGCACATGAAGGCTCCCTACATTCGTGTTTAGAAATACGCCCTCTCTCGCTAAAGTGTGGATGTGAAGCAGCTGGGAGATGGTGAACGGCACCCACAGAAACTCGTCTACGTAGCTTTAAGCAGGTGCACCAACATTCAGAACCTCTACGTGACTAATGCGGCGAGTGACCATCACTTCATGCAGGTTCCCGCTGCTGTAAACGCTGCGGTCACCAATTCTCGCGGTGACCGCATGACTATGTCGCTGCTATAGTCATGTGGCTATTGTATAAGTGCCGTTCCCTCAACACACACACCAAGGACGCTGAACTGACTGACTTGTATGTGTGAGTGAGTTCGATTTTCGCCTCATAGTTAGCGTGCTAACCATTCTCCCGTGATTATCAGAGCAGACGTACTCTGTGTTACAGAAACATGGAATTCCGCAAGACCGAAGATTTAAAGCTATGAAGTGATCGTGTGTAATGAAGAAACATTTTGTTGCCAACCACCATTGAAGCCACTTGCTCAACGCGTTATTGCTCACCTCTTATCATTCTCCTGTCTCATAGCTTTTTTCGATGGCCTCGTCAACAACAACAAAAAAAGGGAGATGCCACGTACAGTGGGAATCGATGATATTCGAAACACGAAGGGGGAAGGTTGATATGTCATTTCAAATGAGCACAATGTTACGATGTCCACGTAAGCTATGCCGCACATGACTTCCATGTGATGATTATCATGTTTGGAAGTGCCATTTACCTTGATTGATATGTAGGGTTACCGTCCCAAAACCACGATATGATAATGAGAGACGCCGTAGTGGAGGGCTCCGGGAATTAAGACCACCTGGGATTCTTTAACGTGCACCCACGCCTATGATAATAAAAATGTTTGGACGCGTCATTTACATATCACGTTTATTCACGTCACGTAATACCAAATTTTTTTATATGTAGAGCTAGCGAAACGGCCGCGAGCGTATCATAAACGTGGCCTGTAGTCATATTTTTTTCCTGACATGCATCTCATGATTACAATTTTTGCACCAGTCACATACGTTTGTCATCCATTCACGTCCCATAATACCAAATTCGGCATTCGCGAAGCTAGAGAAATGGCCGTGAGTGCATGATGAGTGTGGCATGTAGTCATGTTGTTACATGGCACGCATGTCATGATTTCGTGTTCGGTCTGTCGATTGTGTTCGCCATGCAGTAATAACTTACCAAGTTTTCAAAATTTCATGTGAACGAAACCACGCTTTGGCGTTGAAAACCGCCAAATGAAAGAGACGCGAACCCGAGCATTCATGTGAAAGAGCGTGTTTGCTTGCTTGCTTGTTCCTTTCTTTTGTGGCTCTCACCCACTAAGGGGGATTGGCCAAGAAGCCGGTGGTTAATGCAAGTAAATACCTATAGATTTTCTAGATTAGGGGAATATGATTACTGTGTTTTGACTGTGAAATTAATTTGGCGCAATGTAAAAAAAAGAAAGAAAAAAGGGGGAGAAATAATGGAATTTGTTGAATATCTGTAATGGAATCGTTATATAAAATTTTCCTGAAAGTTGAATCATTGCAGTGTATCAGCTAAATAATAAGTGGTAGTGTGACTAGTAAAATTCGGGAGCTGATGGCTGACTCAGCAAGGTAATCTTCTTGTGTTATATATGAATTCGCAGAGAGCCCTGCAGATGTTCCTGTCGCTATGTCCCAATGAAATGGCCCCAAAAGACAAAATATTGGGAGTATTAAGTGATATTCCTAATTTTTTGAATAAAATTTCGAAGCAGTTTTTTCTTTGATTTTTGAATCGGTGACATGTGATAAGAAAATGGTCGATATGTTCAGGTTCGTTACAGCTTGAGCACAGAGGGGATGGCACCAGACCAGACCTGTTTAAGTAGAAATTAAGAGGTGGTACACGGCAACGTAATTTTGTTACCAATACTTCCAATTTACGCGTGGGACACCATTTATTATTCCATGTGAATTGCAGGTGCGAGAAATCTGGATTCGGTATAATGGTTTTTGATGAGTCTTCAAGAAGGGAAAGTTTTCTAAACCTCGCTGCTGTTACATAAGCTGTAGGAGGCATGATTGGCACAATCGGAAGATCAAGAGATGTTCGCGCAAGTTTGTCAGCCATCTCGTTTATAAATATACTACGATGGCCTGGCACCCATATCATTCGCACTAGACGAATGTTTGCTGGGATTAATGATTTAAAAGTCTCTAGTACTGCTGGTGTCGACGACGATGATAAGAATGAACACACGGAATACGAGTCAGTCACTATCACAGCTGTCGAATGAGTCGCAGGAAGTTTACGAATAGCTAGTATAACGGCCGTTAATTCCGCTTCAAATATTGGTGTATAATCTGGGAGGCGTAATGAAAATGACCAGAATAATGAGAGAGAAAAAATACCCACACCTGCCTTCTCGCCACTCATAGATGCATCCGTTGCAATTACTGTATTAGTACCTAATTGAGACAGGTGTTGTTCTAATAAACCAATCAAATATTTAGAGGGCAAGTGTTTTGCGTTCATGGGGAAGATATTGTCAAATTCTATTTGGACTTGGCCGATTGGTTTGACAGGTGGTGTGATCTCGAATATATTAACATTTAAAGTATCTAGAAGTGTTTGAACAAATAGCACTTGGGGTTTATATACACGGGACCAATGTTCATTGAAGAAGACACCAGGCTCGGCAAAGAATACAAATTGTCGCCTTCTTAAAGTGGATTCAGAAAATTTTAAATAGGTGTTTACTGTTAAAATACGAAATCTGCAAGCAAGGGTGGGTATCCGAGCTTCTTGATACAAAACATTGTTAGCTGTGAATTTTGGCACACCTAAACAACTACGTAGCGCTTCCCGCTCTAAAAGAATGAGGGGGTTTATTTTGTATGCTGGTCCACCAGAGAATAGTACACATCCGAATTCAAGAATCGGACGAACGTACATGCGATAAATCATGATCATCGTATCTCTGCGAAGACCGGAACGGAGGCGGCTAAGCCTACTTATCATTCCAACAGCGCGTGTAGCCTTAATTTTAATATATTCAATGTGGTCACGCCAGCTCAGTTTTTGGTCGTACAGTACACCCAGATATTTAATACAATTAACCTGGGGTATTATTTCCTGATGGTACTGAAGAGAAATAGTAACTGGTGCGTCCAACGGAAAAACTATTAGAGCACTTTTAGTTACGTTCAGGTTCATATGAATTTTCTGAAACCAGGTTTCCAATGTTGCCAAATAACACTGTAAAGTCAAATGTAGTGAATAAATATCGTTGTCAGATGCAAAGAACGCGATATCATCTGCATATACATATACGTGTACCTTATCACTCTGTGGTATTGAACTTAACAAAATGTTAAATAGCACAGGCGATAGAACAGAGCCTTGAGGAACACCTCTCGTTTGGCTATACTTCGGCGTGGAAATACCTCGTTGGAAGCAATAAAATTTTCTGTCTTTTAAAAATTCGTATATCCAATTTGTTATGTACTGCGGGAACGTAAGATCTTTTAGGACATTGATAAGAATAGCATGTTCAACACTGTCATATGCCTTGGCTAAATCAAGGGTTACTAGGGCCGCATATTGTCGTCTGTGCCGAGCAAGCTTTATACGAGCCTCTAAATCAACATGCGCCCACCATATAGAGTAACCTGGTCTAAATCCAATCTGGCACGCACTGAGTATCGCATTATCTGTTATGAACTTCGTAACTCTACTGTAAAGTATTCTTTCTATTAACTTAACTACGTGTGATGTTAAAGCGATTGGCCTAATGAGATGCCACGTACAGTGGGAATCGATGATATTCGAAACACGAAGGGGGAAGGTTGATATGTCATTTCAAATGAGCACAATGTTACGATGTCCACGTAAGCTATGCCGCACATGACTTCCATGTGATGATTATCATGTTTGGAAGTGCCATTTACCTTGATTGATATGTAGGGTTTACCGTCCCAAAACCACGATATGATAATGAGAGACGCCGTAGTGGAGGGCTCCGGGAATTAAGACCACCTGGGATTCTTTAACGTGCACCCACGCCTATGATAATAAAAATGTTTGGACGCGTCATTTACATATCACGTTTATTCACGTCACGTAATACCAAATTTTTTATATGTAGAGCTAGCGAAACGGCCGCGAGCGTATCATAAACGTGGCCTGTAGTCATATTTTTTTCCTGACATGCATCTCATGATTACAATTTTTGCACCAGTCACATACGTTTGTCATCCATTCACGTCCCATAATACCAAATTCGGCATTCGCGAAGCTAGAGAAATGGCCGTGAGTGCATGATGAGTGTGGCATGTAGTCATGTTGTTACATGGCACGCATGTCATGATTTCGTGTTCGGTCTGTCGATTGTGTTCGCCATGCAGTAATAACTTACCAAGTTTTCAAAATTTCATGTGAACGAAACCACGCTTTGGCGTTGAAAACCGCCAAATGAAAGAGACGCGAACCCGAGCATTCATGTGAAAGAGCGTGTTCAAAATCATTGACGTTCGCTTCCTCGTCTTCGTTCTCACCCCAGTATTCTTGAACATCTTTTCACTCAAATATTCACCTTGACTTGAGAAATTCGATGAAAGCAGCATTTCTAGGCAGAGCAAGTGACTACATAACAGCGATAATCTCCGGCGATCCTGAAGACGCGCAGCGTCATTTTCAGTCAAGCAGTGGTGCACTGCTCTACTCTGTAAAGTTAAGGCCGAAATTTGGGTCGAGGAGCGTTTGTGTATATGAGGGCCATCAGTCCTTCGATGCGCGCGCTATTCGCGCGAGAGGTTCAAACAATTTATGACATCATCCTCGCCCGACAAATTTCAATCACCTGACTCAAACGGGCACAAAAGTTGTGCTGGCGTCGTAGCTTCCTGCCTCCTGCCGAAACGATATTGCAGGCTCTAACATGATTATCACTTTATAAGTACACAGCAGTCACTCCACCAACTTTGCAAAAACTTTATGAGCATTTTGTCTTCCTTAATTACAACTACATTGTTAACCTTAAGCTGGTGTTGCTAGGATGTATTCCCTTAATGCGCGCACTTCTAGAACAGGCACAAAAGTTATTCTTTATACCAATGCTTCCAAAAATATTTACTATTTGCCGACAGTACTTACAATGCTTCAAAGTATCGGAGTGACTTCCCGATGCTTCAGCAGTATTATCACTAGGCAGTGTAGTAGACTACCTAGCGGTTAGAAAATGTGAAGTTGTAAGTGCAGCCGGATTGGTAGCGTCAGAGGAGAGGTACGTTAGCATCCTCAAATATACTACATTTTTCACTTCGGCAAGGATGTTTAGAAGCTGTTCTAAATCAAAGCACTCTTTCCCAAAAAGTTTCTCTAGGCAGCTTTAAACAGTGCGAATCATCCTTTCTCACAATTCACCCCATCATGAACCACGCTCTTTAATGAATTCCCAATTAATGCGGTTATTTGAGCAAAAGTCCCGCACTTAGAAGTTTCTCAAATTTGAACATTTTTAAATGGCGACTGGCAGCACGAAAAGCTATGGAGCATTGTTGGAATAAATAACACTAGGCAAGCCGCATCGCGGCACAAACCGACTGAAAGCCATTAAAAATGACCCCGTAGTGCAAAACCGTAGGTGGACCGCCCAAGCGACGGCACACGTAAAAATAACGATATAGGCTTTCACAAAACTGGTCGCTTTCACAAAAACAGGACCGGTAAAGTTAACACCCACAACTTGAAATGGGTGTGATCTCTCCGCCCTGTCGGTTGGCAGTGATGTAGTTTAGGGCCTGATGCAGGTTTGATCTTGAGCCTAGCGCACGCTTTGCATCCAAAGATAACCGTTTCTTCACACTGGTGGTCCTTAATCACACAAAAACACTCGTGTAGCTCAGAAAGGGTATCGTTTGCACCACTGTGAAGCAGACGCCGGTGCGTGCGGTTGACGATGGGGTATGTGCAGCGGTGGTCAGCTGGTAGCAGGATTGGACACCTCACGTCTTCTGATATTTTCTCATCATCAAGACAGGTATTGATCCCTAAAATCCCGTCAGTGTCCAGGAATAACTGCAGATCGCGAATTCGGGATTCCTTAGTTACTAGTTTGTCCTTTAACAGTGAGGCGAGTTCTATGCCAAAGGCTGCCGCTTGAGCATTCTTGAGCCATGTAAACTCGCCTTCTTTTATTTCAGCGGTAAAGAGTGGGCCCATTATACCACGACTGGCTGGTGTGCACTCGACGAACTGAATCGGCTGGGTTTGTCTTTCCAGAGCAATGTCGCCAGTGACTCGGGTCTGTGAGGCCTTGAATTTCAATTACCCTGCTAAAACGAAGAGCTTTCACTTGATGGCTGTAGATTTGATCAACTCAAGCAAACTCGGGACTTAGTCTAGCAGAAGTTTTCTATAACTTTGGATGGCACAGTATCTAGGAGCAGCTTAAGAGTCCGGAATACAAAAACTGAACCGACGAGTTCCAGGCGTGGTGAAGTGAGACCCTTGATTGGAGCAGCCCGAGACTTAGTGAGCAGCTGGTGGAGTCGAACGATTCTGGCACTGTCTTCGACTCGTAGGTATGCCACCACTCCGTAGGCACAAGAGCTAGTGTCAAGGAAAATGTGCAGCTGGTAAGCACTGTCAGGAGAGCTGATGCTGTCTAGTTGATACCTCTTAGTTGTAAAGTCTTTGAGGTCTTGAAGTTTGACAGTCTACCGGTCTCACTCGATCTTCATTATATCTGGGAAAAAGCTTTCCTAGTCGAGTCCTTGCATCTATATCTTCCGCAAGAGTACTTTAATTTGAATGGTGAACGATGCTAGCAGTCCCAAGGGGTCAAAAATTTCTTATGAAGCCTGGAGCACAGTTCGCTTGGTACTATGTCCCACTTTTACGACTTCTGTCATAGAGTAAAATTTCACTGAAATGATGCCGTCAGCGTAATTCCAGGATAGTTCAACAACCTTATATTGGGAGACCGCCTCAGCATCACGTCTTTCCTGTTTGCTTGAACTTCTCAACACGTCACAGCTTGTTGAGCACTTTTGCATTTTCATTCCCGCCAGCTCCATTACGACCTTCGTCTCTTCGTAGAGCTGTATACTTCTTTTGTAGTTGAAGCTCTGAAAACTAGGTCACCGACATGTCGCTTGGTTTCAGTTTTGCATCTGTTACTTAGTAAATGTGTCTGACGTAATTAAAATGGTATATAAACGTTGCAGATAATAAGAACAGGCATGCAGAAGTGCCTAATGAAACTCTGGTCATTTTTAATTCTTGTATTTTTTAAGTGGTCTGCCTGTGATCGGTAGCCTTTCAAACCACAAGAAGCGAAGGCCATCTCTATCGTCTTCTCGAATGGAGATTTGTAGAAATGCCTTTCGTACGTCTGCTATAATTCCCATGGCGAAACGGCGAAATCCGATGAAAACATTAGAGAGGCCAGCATTCAGGTTAGGACCTTTTTCGAGTTGTTCATTGAGAGAGAATGGTCCTGATGTATGCGATTGTGCTTCGAAGACCATGCCAAGTCTCGTCGTCTTAGATATTTCACGTATTACCTCTCGATGTGGCATGTAGTAGTATTAGACTTTTATTCAGCCACAGTTTACAGGCCGAGAATTTAGACTGCCTGTGTAACCAGACGACACTGCTCTTCTTCACCTTCGGCGCCGATCCTGTCGAGCCAGGAGGTGATAGAAAGGGATGGGGGATGGTAATAGCTGGATTGCTGAGCAGGTGGGCAGTAAAACAGGCAGTGCGACAGGTCGGCGTATGGGGAGGGGCAATTGGGGGCAGCAGGGATTAGACATATATTTATAAAGGAAAAGGTGAGAAGGGGTTATCATGCAATTCAATTGGATGTGCCGTAGATTTCAAGCCTCGCTCGCAATGAGTAATGAATGAGGGGTGGGGTGGGGGGTAAAGACGCTTGTCGAGTCGGGGATGGAGATATATCTTCTTGACAGTGTGAGGCAAAGAGATCTGCTCATCGTTATTTGTGGAGCTCACACTGTCTTCCGAAGGTGTGTGCCAAGGAATGAACTGTGCCCGGTGCAATATATCACGGGCAAGCTGATCAGCTAGCTCGTTGCCGTTAATATATGAAAGCCCAGGAACCCAGCGGAGGAAGGCAGTGGAGAGTTGAAGAGCAGAGGCCGTTCGCTCGACCTCCTGTTGAAAAGCAGGGGCCAACGTGTTGTTCTGTATGCGACGGATGGTGGCGTGAGAGTCAGAGTAAATCTTGTAATCTGGGAGAGAAGGGAGGGAGCAAAACGATTGCATGGCGTGGACCATGAAAGGACCTAGAGCGAAAGTACGTTTGGCGGGTGAAAGTACGGCCCGCTGGTGTGCGTGTCAAGTGCCGAAAGGTGTAGATGGTAGATAACGTAGCCACACGAGCCCCGAAGAGCCATGCATGAGGCATCCGTGTAGACAACTCCCTGTGTAGAGAGAGGAGGGGAATGACGTTGTTCTGCCGCATGATGCCGGCCGGCGTGAAAAACGGGAGACATATTGGATGGGAGGGGAAGGATGCGGAGGTTAGAAGCAGGGTTGCTAGCGGCAGAAGGCAAGGTGGGAACGGAAACGGGCATGTGAGGGATACCGGCTTGGGCCTATAGCCATTGGCCTTGACGAGTGAGAGAAAGACGGGCAATCTGAAAGTTGTGGTGTAGAAAAATAAGGGAACGTTATGGATGAATGAGGCCTGTGGCAAAAAGCTTAGTGGTAGAGGTAGTGACAGAAAGGTTTATAGCTGCCTTGTAGAGGCCTAATAGAGCTCTTTCGAGCGCATTGAGTTGCGTTTGGGTGAATTGAACGTAGGGTACAAAGTACAAGAACTTGTTAAAGGCGAGCGCATGTGCCTCGTGGAGCCGGGACTGCCGAGTGACAACGCGTCGCAGGAGGTGAGTCACTGAATGGCAAGTCCTCACAGCGTGATGTAGGGCCTGCGCATTCTTTATCGCGTGCAAAGGGGAGCCAAGAACTTTGCATTGCTGAACAGTGGGGATGAGAGCTAGAAGGATGTAGGGAGATAATGGTGTTGTGGGAGCGCTGGTACGCCGGCGGTTTAGCAAAGTAGCTCCCATTTCTTCGGTGCAGGCGACAGGCCAGCAGTAGCGAGAAAGGAAGCGATAAGGTCCAGGCCAAGTTGAAACTATCCTGCACGTGGCCGGGACATCCAGACGTACACCAGAGAGTGATGGTGGAGGTAAGGTATTTGGGATGGTTGGGAGGCAAGGGGGGCCATAGCCATAATAAATAGAGTAGAAGATAGTATGGCACCTTCAGGACTGCCGCGGGTGAGGGATTGTGGGTTAAACAAATGAGTATCGACTATAAAGTGAGCAACTCGATTGGAAGGAAAGGGCCGGATGTAAGAATACGTGCGGGAGCCACATGACAGGGAGCAGAGCTGAGCGAGTATGTAGTCATCACTCAGGCCATCGAATGCCTTCCGCACATCGACGGTTACAAGAGCATGGATCTCACAACGAGAAGGTGAAAGAAAAGTGTGCTGAAGAACAAGGAACATGTCCCGCGCACTTACGCGGCGTCGGAAGCCAATAAGAAAAGGAGGGAAAAACTCTCCTACCAGTAAAATCAGACAGTCGAGTCAAGGCCATTCGCTCAAGAGACTTGCCAATGCACGACGTCAAAAAGATGGGGCGAAGGTTAGAGAGAGATGGAGGCTTGCCCAGCTTCGGGATAATGCAATTTAGAGAAGATGTCCAAGAGCTTGGAAGACAGCCGCTGTTCTATGCTTCGTTGGATGTGTGTAAGAGAAATTCCTTCGTGTTCTCGGGGAGATTACGCACAGTAGTATACGTAATCTCATCATCGGCGGGAGCAAAGCGGGTAAATTGAGTGGCTAAAGCAGCTTCCAGCTCCTTGAGCGTGAATGGGTGGTCCAGGTCTGGGTTAGCTTCGCCACAGTGAACTGGGTAGGAAGGTGTGAGGGGGGTTCGGAGATGCAGACATTTTAATTGTCAAAAATGTCAGATGGAGTCCCTTGAGTGAGAGTTTTGGCTAGGGTGGGAGCAACGGCCGGCTTGGTGCCTAAGAGAGACCTAAACAGATACCATGTAGAGTGCGAGTGCAGTGCGGAGTCAAGGCCGTTACACAGCGTGTTCCAATGAGAGTGCTTGAGGGAAGTGCTGTAAGCGATGATTTCAGCCCGCAGAGCATCAATGTGGGAGGAAAGTTGGACGTTATGTGGCTGGGAGCAGAAGGAGCGTTTCAAACGTTGATGGCGTCGCCATAAACGGAGGAAGTGAATATTAGGGTCAGGAATGGCGAGTCGAAAACGAGCCTGGCGACTACAGGATGTCATCGTTGCGGAGATATGCGATGTCCAGTCGTCGTAAGTTTCAAAGGAGTCAGACAGAAGGTTATTACGGAATCCTTTCCTGTCAGAGTGAGCGACTCGTTATTTCCGCCTGTTGTGGGAAAGAGGGTGGTTATGTGTATGAGAAAGTGATCACTGAAAAGGTTTTCAGCGGACACCTGCCAGTGAAAAAGTAGGGAACTCCGAGAGAAAGTGAGATCGGGTGTAGTGGAGCGCTGTGAAACAGTGAGCGCTCGAGTAGGAGTTCAGGGGTATTAGGAAGGGTGAGATGGCTTTCCTGGGCAAAGCAGTGTAGAAGGCGACCTGGTTTGAGTATTTGGAAAACACCAAAGCCTATGAGGAGAATTAAAGTCACCCTTAAGGAGGATATGGGTGGTCAATGGAAAGGAGTGCAGGAATTTGCCAAGAGCACTGAAGAAAGAGGATGTGACAGTAGGGTTGCAAAAGGACATCAGAGCGAGAGAAATATGGGTAGATGGTTGGTAATAGACCGCACCAACTAAATATTTAAGGAGGGTGGAGGGTACGTCAAGTGATTCAACGAGAACGTCATTGCGTACATAAATGGACGCAAGTGGCATTCCCGTCGTAGTGTGATATGCACGGTAGCCCGGGAGGGTAAGGGCCATACGAGTCTCCTGTATAAGGAGAAAATGGGGTAATGTGGGGCTGGTGAGAAGATATTGGTGGAGAGGGGTCCTATTATGAGGAAAGTTGCGGCAGTGCCACTGCAAAATCTCGAGGTCCTTTTTACGCGCCATCTAGGCCTTTGAGGTAGAGGAATCGCCTGCGCGTGCGCTTTCGTTCTTTTTTGCCGGGGGGGGGGGGGAAGCGACTCTTGCAGGGAGTTAAGCATATAGGTGAAGGATTGCAGTTGCTTGGGTTGGGTTTCGAGGGTCGTAAGAATCCGGACAATTGAATTTTCTAGCTGGAACAAACGAGTGTGATGCGCAGTGGTGGTGGTTTCGACCATGTCAGCCAATTTGGTTACATGGGAGCTGGAGGTCGTGGTGGTGAGTGTGGTGAGTTACTTATTAGTTCCGTGAGATGAAAGGTAAGAGAGGCTGTGGTGGTTGCAAGGGTCTGCGTCAGTGCGTGTATTTTCTGTTGTAGCTCATCTGACACGCGCTGTTGCTCGCACTGGTTGCGTTCCAATATAGCCAGTCACAGATCGAATGAGCGGCTCTCGTTATCCAAGGATGGTGAAAGTGTGCACGGGAGGTGCGCCCTTCACCTTAGTGACGTAGGAGCCCGGGGGGTGTTGCAGGAGGTGAAAGGTGAAAGGAACTCATGCACTGAAGAGGAGGATGACGAAGGCTGAGTGGCTCGGCGCATGGCTGTGCGACGGAGAAAAGCGGCTTTGGCACAATCGCGGTGCTTAGCTAGAAGGTAGGGGCAGGTAGAGTCGAGATGAGGGGGTGTTGACTTGGCAATGGATGCACCAGGGTTGGGCGCAAACGTGAGCATCGCCATTTGCTGGTAGAGGAGACGCACAGCGGCGGCACTTGGCCGGAATGCTGTGTTGAGGGCAATGATGAGCACGGTGTTCTATAGCAAGGCACCGAGTGCATGTAGGGGGCTTAAGTTTATGCGGACGGAATCGAAAAGAGACGCGTTTATATTACACAAAGCGAGGGGTGAAGGTTCCAGCAAATGTTATGAGGACAGATTCAGTGGAGCCCATCATACGTGCAGCGAGTATGTCTGAAGTAAAGGATTCGAGGTCATGCAAGAGCTGAGATGATGTGATGTGACCACCGATGTTGTGTATGATGCCGAGGCATGATATTACAGGACTGGGGGCATAGGGCTTAATGGTGATCGGCTTACCATTAGGTTCCTAACTTGTAAGGGACAGTAGTAGGTGGGCAGGGAGAGGCTCTGAGCTGGTTTGGCTTGAAGGGTGACCTCCGCACTGGTCTTGGGAGAGAGATTTGCGGTGGCTATGATGGTAGAAAGCAGGTCGTACGGAGGCATTTTCCGCGTAAGCAGTCGAAGCAAACGTGCCTCGCGTGAGCTCCCGCCTAGACGCCTCATCTCACCCGGAAAACCTCTTTGCCGCCACCTATGAAGTACTGGACCGTTTTCTACTAATCAAGCGCAGTCGGTGGATAACCGTTTTTTAACCGTAAGTCGATATTTCCTGAAAGTCTGCTTGTTTGAAGACCCAAGGCGAAGAACGCTGCTCTAAACCTAAGCGGCGTCGGGCCGTTGGCCCGACGAAACGCTCCTCGCGTTTCCGCGCAACGCGCGAGAATGGCTGACGACGACGCGGCTGCGTCAACCGGAGCCACGACATCGATCGAAGAAAAAACTCAAGGCGGAGAAAATGCTACCAGCGTCTCGCAAAAGAAGCCTTTTGACAACGGGGGATGGTTCACTGCAACGTACCACAACTCAAGGCTGATCGCCGTTCCGGAGACCGGGGCCGAAGCGGTAGACAAATCAGCGTCGAGCCAACCTAAACAGAAAGGGAATCCTCTTCGAAAAGAGAAACTGCCTCCACTGCCGAAAACCAACTTCAAGGTCATCATTAGACCGAGGGATGGGCTCAACATCAGTCAATTAAGCACGCATCAGATGGCGCGCGCTATAACTATGGCATGTGGTAACCCAGACATCTGCAACGAAGGCAACCTGCTTATACGGCTGCGCAATGGATCCAACATCGCCATAATCAGCACACCAAGCATGGAGACCGCCAACATTGTGCAGAGCCTTCGAAGTCTACGTTTTGGTGCAAAAGACTATGCAGTGATGGCTTACGTAGCCGCGCCGGACAACTCGTGCTAGGGTGTGATTCACGGACTGGACGCCGGGACCACGCCAACCGAATTACTAGCCCATCTTCGGGTGCGTACCCAAGGAGTGAAAATACTTTACGCAAGAATGCTTGGAAAATCCCAAAGTGCCGTCATTACCTTCGAGGGCAAGATCGTCCCGCGCTATGTTTACTACTGCGGTGGTCAAACATGGTGCTACCTCTATCGATCATCGCGGCAAGATTGCTATATATGCTTCAAGCCTGGGCATAGGGCAGATGTATGCCCAACACCAGATGCTGTTGTCTGCTCAAATTGCACCGAGCCAGTCATAGAGGACGGACACACCTGTGAGCCCCGGTGCGCACTATGCAAGGAAGCGCACCCTACGCGGGCAAAGGAGTGCAAGGAACGCCTCAGGAGACCGAGAAGCCCACGACCAAGAACAAAAGAGCGGACGGCCGCCGAAGCACAAGGCGCCGATGGACGCGGCCGGGCCCGGAAACGCTGGTTCAGCAGGGATGGAAGCTCACCATCCAGGTCCCGATCAGCATCGAAACCACGGTCATGGTCGAGATCGGCGTCCAGGACCCGCCAGGCTCCAGAAAACAAGAAAAAGCAGCAGAAGAAACCCTCCACCAGGAAGGAAGACGACGGTATGGTGAGCAGGAAAGCGCCTTTTTTCTCTGCCTCTCCCACTGCTCCAAACAACATCAATACACAGACAGTAATAGTCGGTAAGAATGGCAGTGCCCCACCTAACGACGAAGTAAAAGATTTAAGGCAGACTATTCAGACACTCAGGGCAGAAAACGCCGAACTCCGGCAGAAACTAAACGATCTCATAGATGAACTGAAGACCCTGAGAACAGGACAGACCAATACTAACCCCCAATTAGACTTAACGCTGACAGCCACAGTAGGGCGCCAGGAATTCACAACTACCATGGCTGCCATAAAATGTCCTAGCAAATCTTGGCAACCTCATCTCTAACATCCAAGATGAGGCGCGCAAGGATACAGAACGTCTGGTGCAACTCACGACCATGAAATCCAGAGGCAAACCCTACGCTCGTCCATTACCTGAGTATGGCGAGCAGCCGTAAATGCTCGGTCAAGTTGGAAACCCTCGAAATATGGCAGTGGAACTGTCGTGGAATCCGTCGAAAGCAAGGTCTTCGGAATCAATACATCAATAAATGCACAAATCCACCAGACATCATCGCCCTCCAGGAAACCGGGTGCTAACAAAAACTCACTGGATTTTCGGTTTATGAGGGTCTTGGCCAAAGTAAGGTCGCTACTTGGTAGCCAAAGCGGTCACCGCAATTGAACATGACATCGATGCAACAGACATTGACCACGTTCTCATTGAAATCATAACGAAACAAAGAACCGACGAAAGCATATTTCTCCTCAATATCTACAGCCCACCAAGCCAGCGGAAAACCAACTTCAGCTCCCTTCTGCGCAAGGCAGAACAAGCAGCAGACAAAAAGGGTCTTGTCATCCTTGGAGACTTTAATGCGTGGCACAAGAGCTGGGGATATGTCAAGGAAACTCAGAAAGGCAGGGATTTGGCCAGAGAAGCTGATCGCAGAAGGCTAAGCCTCATTACAGACCACACACAACCAACGCGAGTGGGGAATAGTATCAACCGAGATACGTGCCCGGACTTGGCGTTCGTCAAAGGTGTCAGGGAGGCCCGATGGGAAAACGGCGGGGAAACGCTTGGCAGTGACCACTGCATTTTGCGCATCCAGATAGAAACACTCACGGTTAAGAAACGACATGGCCTGGATCGACTTACAGACTGGGAAGCTTTTAGAAAAACTAGGGCAGAATTCGAGGATAAAGAAATTGCATAGATTGAGAGTTGGGTCTCAGGAATCAAGGCAGACTGGAAACGATTAACCCGAGAAGTTACCCTATCAACAAACACGCCCGAGGTGGACAAGCATCTTCTACACCTCTGGGACGCCCGCCGGGGCCTGTTAAGAAGATGGAAGCGGCAGAAACACAACCGCAAACTGAGACTTAGGATCGCCGAAGTCACCAGGGAAGCCGAAGAGTATGCGACGGAGCTGTCAAGGCGCAACTGGGACCAAAAATGCAACGAGCTACAAGGTACACTAGGTTGGAAAAGGACATGGGCCTTGCTGAGGGCCCTCATAGACCCAACCATGACCAAGACTGAAACCTGTAAGACGACTCAAAAGATTGCACACCAATTCAAAGGCACAGACCGGGGACTACTAGAATACATAAAGCTGCGCTATATTGGTGATACAACGAATACTGACTGCAACCTGGCATACACTGGTGCAGCTAATCCCGCTCTGGACGAACCCATTACCACAGAAGAAGTTCGACATGCTATGCTGTCGGCAACAAAGGACACTACGCCAGGAAAGGATGGCATCAGCAACGCTATGATACGGAACCTCGATGACAAATCTATCACAAGGTTTACAGAATTCATCAACAAACATTGGGAGAAGGGTACCGTTCCAAACGACTGGAAACATGCGGAAATAATAATGATTCCAAAGTCTGGAAAGGCTCCAAGTTTGGAAAATTTAAGACCCATTTCGTTGACTTTGTGTTTGGGAAAAGTATACGAGAGAATCGTGCTTCATAGGCTGGAGACCTACCTGGAAGACAACGAACTCATGCCGAACATTATGTTTGGCTTCCGAAAATGCCTCTCAACACAGGACGTCCTCCTACAAATCAAGGAGGAGGTGCTTACCGATGTCCCAAAATATGGCGAAAACGTACTACTTGCACAAGATCTTAAGGCTGCTTTTGACAATGTCAGTCATAAGGCTGTGCTAGAGGGGCTTAGCAAATTAGGCTGTGGAAAGCGAATACACAACTACATCAAAGCTTTTCTCAGTAACAGAACCGCCACAATAGGTATAGGAGGCATCCGCACTGATACGTTTGATACGCCCACAAAAGGAACACCCCAAGGTTCTGTGATATCGCCGATGCTGTTCAACATCGTTATGATTGGCTTAGCTCGGAACCTCGAAAACATTGAAGGACTCAGACATGCCATCTACGCAGATGATGTTACAATCTGGGTGACAAGAGGATCTCTAGGCCAAAAACAAGATCTTCTGCAACGCGCAGCTGATACAGTTCACGACTACGTGCGTCAATGTGGCCTCATCTGCTCTCCGGAGAAATCAGAAGTTCTGAGAGTCTACAGACGAGGGTACGATCTGCAAAACTCCATAGACGTCTATATAGGGGGGAAGAAGATTCCAGAAGTGTCCCAAATCAAGATTCTCGGCATGTGGATACAAAGCAACTGTCGTATAGACCACACCATCAGACAGCTGTCAAACACTACAGCGCAAATCACGAGGATGATCTCCAGAATCTCTAACAAAAGACGGGGTCTGAAGGAGGAGGACACTTGTAGGCTTGTACAGGCCCTCGTGGTCAGTAGGATTGTTTACAGTGTCCCCTACCAAACACCACTCCCACAGGAAAAAGAACAATTAGAGGCAATCCTCAGAAAAGCCTACAAGTGCGCCCTTGGTCTACCTGTCAGCACCTCGACAGAGAAATTCCTTAAACTCGGGATAAACAACACAGTGCAAGAACACATCGAGGCGCATCTTGTTGCGCAGAAAATGAGATTAATGTTGACTGCTACGGGCAGGCATACGCTGCAGACTTTGGGCATGAGGGATGCTTGCGGAGAAATTAATAACACGGCGAGCATACCAAAGGACATTCGCCAGATCATTGAAATCGGCCCAATACCTCGAAACATGCATCCAGAAATCCATAAGGCTCGAAGAAAAGCCAGATCAGAAGCACAAGAAAAAAATTTCAAGGCGAGAACCAACGTATTGTACGTTGACGCGACCACATACAGAGAGCACTCCGGGACAGTTGTAAGCGTTGTTGATCACCAACTTAGGGAAGTCAACAGCGCTTCGATCAAAAGCAACAACATCCTCGAGGCTGAGGAAGTAGCGATCGCGCTCGCCATCACACACCAGAGCGAAGAGTCTACTACAGAAATAGTTACTGACTCGCAAGAAGCGTGTCGACGGTACAGCAGCGGACGCATATCCAGTGCTGCCATCCGCATACTCAAGGGAAGAAAAATCAACTTCTCGAGCTGCTCCATTACGTGGACACCAGGCCATGAAACTGTGACAGGGAACCAGCGTGCCGACGCCATTGCCCGAGAATACGCCGACCGGGGGGCGCACAACGACGAGGAACCAGCCACAGTTACAAGACGCTATGGAGCAATTTTAGAACACCAGAGAACCCTGAGGAGGATTTACCCCCCTCCCCACAAAGACCTCAACAGAGAGCAGTCGGTTGCCTGGAGACAGCTGCAGACTAATACGTACCCCAATCTCAGTCTTCTGAGTAAAATCTATCCGGGAATATACACCAACAAACGCCCGCTATGCAGAGAACACCCCACACTTTACCACGTAACATGGGCCTGCCAACACACACAGGTAGTGCCAAGAAACTGTACACCAACACCGGAGCAGTGGGAGGCTGCGCTGTCCTGCTCTAAGCCTGAAGAACAGCTCAAGCTGATCGACAGAGCTTGCAAGATGGCAAAGGCGACAGGGGCCCTGGACTGAGGGCTCCACCTTCACCGAAAGAAAGCTATTTGTAATAAAGTTTTGCATTCATTCATTCCGCGTAAGTGTTTCGTGTGGAAGTTGGATTCCGACGGTGATGAGCTCGGAGCGGAGGCGGGCGGCCGAGGCAGGTTTTCTATTGGCACCAACGGTGTTCCAGCGGCGATGGCGTATTGTCTTCGTTGACCTGTCACGCTGTGAAGTCCATTTCCGTCGATGAGTCGTCAGCTGAAGTGACTGAATGCAAAACTTTGGCGATGGAAGGAACGATGCTCATCCAAACGCGCTTTTCGACAGACTGGGAATTTCCAATGGGTAGGCTAGGCGCAGATACGGTGGGAATAGCAGCAAGCGTGGTTGACTGGAACGCCAACGCTGCATTACGGCTCTCGGGCTCCGGCGTTTGCGCGGTTATCAAACTGAAAGTAGCAGAGACGCTGCCAGCGTTGCGCGTTGCTGGACCGGGTGCACTGTTGAGGAACGCTGCCTGTTGCTGTATTGTTATCGGCGCGGGGCTGGTGACATTGCCAGATGTTGACAGCGGAGGCACGGCTGTATCAGCGGTGTGACCGGAGGAGGCTGGGCTTACCGACTACCGACAGGGCGTCAGTTGTCCTTGGTGTCCAGTGCTCGGTGGGACGCTGCATTGTGGAGGTGCAGGCGCGGCGCGTTAGGGTTAGCGTGGCACCACGCTGCTTTGTACGTTTGAAGGGGCCTTGAGGGCAAGCCTGGCGTCGGACCAAGGCCCGGATGGTTCCGCCGTGTCCCGGAAGTTTTCTAGAAGGAATAGTGAGCTTGTCCAGGCACGGGCGGGGCCCGGTAACAAGCCAAGAACACGTGAAACTGGTGCACAGTATGCAGCCAGCCAAACGAAACGGCGCCACCTGGTTGTCCGTGGCATGTAATACAGGTGCTCTGGACGATAAGGAGCACTTCCACTTTTAGAGACGAAGCTTCTTAAAGCGGCACCCGCTCGTCCCTCCTACTCGTAGTCGTAGTGTGTCAAAACTTACATTTTGACCTGCAAGGTGGTGCCGGTGGAAGATTTCTCCTGTGCTTTGTTGAACAATAAAAGGTTCACGGCATGCACGTTAACTGAAAGCCGAATGCTCCTGTCTCTCATTCCCCATTAGCAGCCATTGGCATGTTCCAGTAGGAAACGTTAGTAGAAGTAGAAGTGTAAAAACCCGACTTCTGCTCTCTCTCATTCCCAGTAGCAGCCATTGTTTACCTCCAAGGTAGTGCCTGGTCAGGTTTCTCCAGTGCGTGATTAAACAATAAAAATTTCTGTTCAAGACAACGTTGATCGATGAAATAAACCAACGAAAGACGCCAGATGTTTTCGAAAAGCAAAACGAAAAGACGCCAGACGTTTCTAAAGCAAAACAAAAAGAAGATGCCAGCTGCTTTACGAAAGACGCCAGGTGTTTTCTAAGGGTTTTATAATCAAAACCATATCGATGCAGGTTTGTAGTTACCGATGCTCATTGCCGTCGGTGTGTGCTCGTATGGTACATTGAGCACTATCTGACAGGAAAAGGTTGCTATGTTATACTCGCTGGGCGTAACCTCCTTGGTTTTAGAAAGGTTTAGCGAGCGTTGGGCCGCAGTGCCATGAATACAGTACGCTAGTATATACAATGAGATCGAGGTGGTCAAAGGTGGAAAGTAGACCCGAAGCGCAAGCTGTAAGAAAGTGTGCGTGTGCCACCTCTCGTTTGGTCCTTGGAATGTCAGCTGGATGGCGGTGCTTCTATATGGGCAATTTATGATGATATGATGCAAGATGGTGGTGCTTGGAACGTTGAATAGATGGACGAACGGACACACAGACAGATGCATGGATGGACGCATTAACGGACGCAGGGGCAGATGCACGGATGAACGCAGGGACGGACGCACGAAGAGACGCTTGCACGGACGGGCGGATGGACGGTAACACAGACGGATGCATGGACGGACGGAAGCAAGAACGAATGGACGGACGAATGCTTCGCCCCACTCTCCATCATTCCCTCCGTGAATATGCTGCCAATTTTTTTTTCAGCATGACCGTTCCTCTCGTATTGCCTGATAGACTTATCGTGGGCTCACGTGGCTTCGTTTTAAATGCGAAGCATTTTTAGCGAACTTCGGCGACTTTGAGCGTATCTATCTATTTGTCCATCTAGCCGCCTACGACTTTTAGCTCTCCTGGCCGTTTCGATAATGGTATCGATAGGAAACTTGGTATGGCATAAGATCTCTGTATGACGAGCTTAATTGACTTGTCATAATATGACTATTATGAGACTTACGCCATGAAATTCATGATTTACAATTCATGGTCTTGCTGCTCTTGTGGTGGTTTCGTTCACATGACATGTTGCAAAATTGACATGCTAAAACATGACTGCATGGCGAACATTAGTGACAGACCCTAACGTTGAAATCATGACATGTGTCATGTAAGTCATGAAACATCACTACACGCCACACTCATAGTACGTTCGCAGTCGTTTCGCTAGCTTCACGTATACCAAATTCGGTGGTATAGGACGTGAATGTATGACGAAGGTGTGTGACTGGTGCAAACATGATAATCACAAGATGCGTGTCATGTAATATGGCTACATGCCACACACATGATGCGCTCGCGGCCGTCTCGCTAGTTTCCCATGCACCAAATTAGGCATTACGGGACGTGAATAGATGACGAAGGTATGTGACTGGTGCAAACATGATAATCATGAGATGCGTTTCATGTAACAACATGACTACCTGCTGCGCTCATGATGTGCTCGTGGCCGTTTCGCCGGCTTCACATGTACCAAATTCGGAATAGCATCACGCGAATGGGTGACATATGTAAATTATACGTCCAAAGATGATACTCATGATTTGCAAGTCATGTAACAACTTAACTACGTGCCACACTCAAGGCGCCAATACACTTCGACGTGACTCGGTGCGCGTTCGCGCCGGCGTTCGTTTTGTAGAGTGACGCCGGCAATGCCACGCCAGGCACCGATCTGCCTGCCCTATGCTCGCAGGCGCACGCCACGCTGCTTCCCTTTGCGCATGCGCGTTTGAGTGCGCCCGGCGTCCCTCCGTCACGACGCTAGGCAGACGCGGTGCTGTCTTGGTAACTCATTTTGCGCCGGTTGCCGCCGGGCGTTGCCGACAGACGCTGGTCTCACCTAGCGTCAGAATGCAGAGTGCTCGAGGTTTGCTAGCGTAGCGTTGCTGCGCCCAGCGTGTGCGCGCATCAACGCTACGTGCGTTTGCCACCATTTCGCTAGCTCCACATATACCAAATTCGGTATTGCATGACGTGAATAGACGACAAAGATAAATTACACGTCTTCACATGATAATAATGATATGCGTGCCATGTAAAACATGACTACATGCTACGCTCATAGCACACTCGCGGCCGTTTTGCTAGCTCCACATATACCACATTTGGTATCAGGTGACGTGAATAGATTACAAAGGTAAATGACACGTCCAAACGTGATAGTCATCACATGGAAGTCATATATGGCATAATTTACCTCCGCCTCGTAACGTCGTGCTGATCTTAAAGTGACATATCAGCCTTCTCCTTTTGTGCTTCGCCTGTCATCGATTCCCACTGTACGTGGGATCTGCCAATTTTCTTAGGCAGTCGTCGAATGATTCTGTGAAGCCTCGAAATGGATACTTTCAGTATGTCGACCCTGTCGACAAGTGAAGATTTCAGGGTTAATGCAACTTGATATCCTTTTTTTTGTAAGAACGGCAGTGTTTTGCAATTCATCTGTAAACCTGCGGTGCGCTGAGACGTTAGCGTGTCAGGCATTCTGATGTCATCGAGGTGCTTAAAAGCGACCTGGTCATTTTGTTGGAAACCCGTTCGAAGGAGATATACTTGAGTGCTTGTTCTCTTACTGGCGCTTCAAACGCCAGATAAGGGTCCTTGGAGATTCCAGCCCATCTTTGTATTCATGGCGACTAGGGCATGATTTTTTTTTCATCCCACTTCACTCGTGCTGGGCATTAACTTCCAAAGCTGGTCTCATCCAACGAGAACACTCACGCCCGGCAACAATCTACGCTCAGGTTATCCGCGTCGGCCAGATGTTTCTCCTCCGCTGCGATGGCTTGAAGAAGACGACTCTGACTTGGGGCTTCAATCATCTCCTTCCTTACAAATAAAGGGCACCGCTATGGCTTCAACGTCAATTGTCAGGCTGTCATAGTCACTGCGTAGCATGAACTTGACTGCTGTGAGCCACAGTGTTGAAGCACTGGCTCTACCAAACGCACTAATGGCGAGTTTCGTCTCGGCGATAGTCGGTAGGTTTAGCTTGGAAGTGGCACTCTTAGTAACAAATGTTCGCTGGCTTCCATTATCCAGAACTCCGCAGAAATAACGACAATCTGACGAAGCCATTATCCAAGCTCGAAATGTCTGGTGTCAATGCCTGAATATCTGAATATCTGATATATATGTCTGAACCTGTTCCTTAGGCAGGTTGGGAGCAAAGTAAAGTGCGAAGATCGCAACGTCGCCGATGCGCATGGCAATGCACTCGGAGCAGGAGCCTCTAAAAGGGATTACGGATCGTTCTTTCGGGTTGGCATTGAACGCGCGTAGTGCACGCCGACTCCGAGCGTAAACTGCGACTCCTCTAACGTTGCGAGCCGTAAAGAAGGTGAAGCTAGAAAGATGACACGCAGCAAGTGGCGAAAGGATAAGGAGAGAGTGACTGCGAGAGAAGGTGCGACCCTCTTGGCACCGCCCCATCACCTGCAGCCAAAAGAGTGTGGTGCGAACGGGGGGACAGTATTACACATGCTAGTCAAAGAGCTGCTTCGCATCTAATTAAGCACTTCTAAACCATACAAAATTGCGCAAGATTTCCGTGATACCCCCCCCCCCCTCTGTGACGCATTTACTCGAGTTCCTCCTGTGGAAAGATGCAGGCGGCATTTTAAGGGCGAAGCTCCCTAAGCCGTGGGTTGTGCGTCTCCGATGTATGTAGAAGTAGTATTAGTGGTAGTAATAGTAGTAGGTGCCCACGTCTCATTTAGTCCTTGCAATGCCCACTGGATGGCAGTACTTGATTGATTGATTGATATGTGGGGCTTAACGTCCTAAAACCACCATATGATTACGAGAGACGCTGTAGTGGAGGGCTCCGGAAATTTCGACCACCTGGGCTTCTTTAACGTGCACCCAAATCTCAGCACACGGGCGTACAACGTTTCCGCCTCCATCGAAAATGCAGCCGCCACAGCCGGGATTTGATCCCGCGACCTGCGGGTCAGCAGCCGAGTATACTTAGCCACTAGACCAACGCGGCGGGGCATGGCGGTACATGTATGACTATATGATGAAGCGATGTAGAGGGCCGTACTCGGAGTGTTCACTTGATGGATGGACAGACGTAGAGACAGATGGACGCACGCACGGACAGACATACAACGGACTAACGGATGCATGAATGGTTGCGCGGACGCTCAGACGAACGGACGGATGGACGTGCGGACGCACGCACGGACAGAGGGAAGCAAGAATAAATGGATGGACGGAAGCGCCGATGGACTAACAGACGTTTCGCCCCAATCATCATCATTCATTCCATGAATTTTCTGGGATGTTTTTAAGGCGAATGCTTTTCTGAGTCGGGCTATGTCAGGCATCCGGCGTCATTTGCGGCATCGTCCGTGTGCCGGAGGTGTTATGTCTCCGCTCTCACTCCCTGATTGATTGATTAAAACTTTATTTTTGTCCTGAGAAGACGCAGGGGAGACCCCGCGCCACTCGGCTAATCCCACGTTGGGACGGTCAAGCCGAGCTTGGCGGCCCGTTCACGGGCACTCTGGACGGCCAGGGTTTGATTCTTAAGTTCGGGGCTGCGTAAGAGCGCAGCCCACCTGTCCTCGCTGAGGGCGGGGCCGATGGCTTCACATTCCCACAACACATGATTGAATGTGGCTAACAGTCCACAAGTGGGGCAATCCGCACTTGGATACCGTTTAGGGTAGATGGCATGAAGAACCGCAGGGTTAGGATACGCACTGGCTTGCAATAGTCTTAGGGCGACTGCCTGCGCCCTGCACAAGGCTGGGTGTGAGAAAAGGAATACCCTTCTTGACAGATAGAAGTGCTTTTTTATTTCGTTGAACGTAAGTAAGGGTTCCCAGCGAGGCAGAGGGACTGCGGAGGTGGCGCGGTCAGTGAGTCCTCGCGCGGCCTCGTGTGCGCCCTCGTTCGGGTTAGAGGTAGAGCCCTCAATCGACCCCAGGTGAGCGGGAAACCAAGTGAGAGTATAGGGAGTGATACTCTTGACACTTTGGAGATTGCGGAGGGCCTGAGGGGCTACCATTCCGGCTTCGTAGGCTTTAATAGCTGCCTTGGAGTCGCTGTATAGGGACTCTCTGCGACTATCTAGCATAGCCAGCGCGATTGCAACCTGTTCGGCTATCACGGGCTTCGATGTGCGTACTGCGGCGGAGCAAGTGAGCCTGGAATTTGAGTCGACGACGGAAACAGCGAATGCCTCTTGTTGGACATATGGCGCAGCATCCACAATGCTTGCATCTCCCATAGTAACAGCTGCGGGCGCGTGCGCTTATCCTCGCCTGTAGCAAACGGAGCATGTGGTGCGGAAAGAGTGCAGGGAGGGTAGGCACAGCGCTCCTTTTCTCACTATTCACTCACTTTCTCCTGTCTGCGCCCCACTCTATCGTTAACTCGCGCCTCACTTTGGACCGTTCGCTGGCTGGGTGGCTCTCATGGTCATCTGGAAATGTGGGCTCGAGACTCCGCTGTAAAACGCCAATGCCGATCCGAGAACGCTCGCACCCCCCCTTTCCCGTCCTCTCGCTCCTCACTCTCGGCCCTTCACTGGCTGTGTGCCTCTCAAGGTGATGGCAGAAGTCGGTGACGGCGAAAGTCTGACGGTAACGGTACCCTCTCTCGGCTCAAGAAATGCATTCGCATTTCCTCACGATTCCCTTCAGGGAGGTGGGGCCATTTTTTACTAGCCGACGCTGCCATCAATGGCCTTGTTAGGCGAGATAGGGGGAGGGGAGCGACAGTTTTGCGGCTCTCTTCTTGGGAAGGCACGAGGTTCGAGCATGCGCGTCTCTGCGGGAGACATGGTGATGCGGCAAGAGGCGCGAGCACTGTAATGGTGTGACCATGCACTGTAATGGTGTTGACGGTGCCACCACCGACACCAAAGCACGACATTGTGTGACTAAGAAATGCTCCGCCTTTAAAGAAGTGGTAAACGATTTAGTTGACACGACCCTCAAAAAGGCTCTTTCGAAGCAATGTGTAGAAAAAAGTGTTTAACAATTTCGAGTACTTCGCACTCAACTATAGGACAGCAGTCAAGAGAGCCGCTTTGGCTCCCCTGAGCATGCGACATTAAAATATTTGTGGGGAAGGATTTAAAAGGTCCCTGAAACGGTTTTTTTCACAGTCTGGTTTTGGTTATACCACTACTTTAGCAAATCATTGGCCCCGGAGTTAAATCGAAACACCCATTACTAACGTAGCTACGGGTACTAAGAAAGTACCCTCCTCCTTCGCTCTGCTTTTCCCCTCAACTGCCCTCAACTCTTCCTTCGAGCAGTCGGGGCTTAGCTCCGCCTTCACGGCACCTGCGTCATGATGTGGCGTCAGACTGCCTACGCGTATATTCTGCCACCGATCCAATACCAGCAGTCTGTGCTACGCGTTCCGCAGCCAATCACATCAGCTGGAAACGATGACGTCAGTGGGGCAGAGCGTGTCGCTTGGTGTATGAGCGGTTGAGAACGCGTTTGACCGAGTCGCAACGATATTCAGTGATCTGGAGCGATTCGCAGCTTTAAAGCGTTGTAATAAAATGAACAGTTTACACAGAGAGCTGAAATCGGTATATATATTACCCTTGGGACTTGGCTTATCGGTCCAATGTGTTTTTAAAAAATCGTCAAAACCGTTTCAGGGTCCCTTTAAATTACACGACCCTGAAGGAGACTGCATGCAGATGAACGCAATGGACCTTTTTCACGACAGGTACAGCACCCTTGGTGGTGAGAGCCAAAAACTTATTCGGTGGCTTTCTGGTCAACGTGACAGCGTGGGAGCTTGTGCGTTACCTAGCACCCATTGCCTCCGAGATGGTGCGCCGACAGGTTTCGGAAGCCACGAGCCACCGAAATAGTTTCAGGATGGCGTCGTCGTTGAAGTATTTCCGGTGGCATTCATGAAAAAGCTTCCTTACCGTTTGTAATGAAGACGATTAGATTTACAAGCGGAAAAGCACTATTCTTAACACCCTTCTTGCTTTCTCTTGTTAGTACAATGATATTTCTCAAGTTAGTTTAGTGGTTATGAAACAGCGTGATTTCTGGAACAACCTAAAGAATATGCTAAATTTCTCTCATGCAATTTTTAGACCAACATACCGGCATGTGGCATTACATTTTTTGTGAATTTGTTCTGCGAAAATTTTAGTAGTCAAGTATAACAAATTGGCAGATCCTACGTATAGTGAAAATTTACGATATGCGAAGCACGAATGAGAAAGGTTGATACGTGACTCTAAAATAAGCTCAACGTTAGGAGGTGGAAGTAAATGATGTCCTACATGACTTTCGTGTCATGATTATCATGTTTTAATCTGTCCTTTACTTTCTTCATCTATTCACGCCACGTGATAACAAATTTAGTATGTGTGGAGCTAGCGCAACGACCGCGAGCACACTATAAGTATGGTATATTCTCACGTTTTTACATTACACGCGTGTCAGGATTATCATGTTTGCACCAGTCATATACTTTCGTCGTCCATTGATGTCACGTAACTACAAATTTGTTATATGTGGAGCTAGCAAAACGGCCGCGAGGGCATCATGAAGCGTGCAATATACTCCGATGTAGCGTTGACGCGTGCGCACGCTGGGCACAGCGACGCTACGGTATGAAAACGTGAGCCCTCTATAGTGTGATGCCAGGCGCGACCGGCGCGACCAGCGTCCGTCGGCACGGCCCGATGGCAAGCGGCGCGAAATGTTACATCCTGCATTGCGCACCGATGCGTTACCCAGACAACGCTGCATCTCCATCTTTTCGTCACGGAGGGATGCCGGAGGCACTGAAACGCGCATGCGTCAAAGCAACGCAGCGCGGCGCGCGCCTGCGAGTATATGGCAGGACCCGCGCCTGGCGTGGCAACCATAGAGAAAAGAAGAAGACAAGAGCGGACACTCCGGAAAACCTGGCCTCAGGAAGTGCGTCACGACTACGTAACGAACTAGTGCTCCCACCAAACTTCAGAGGGCGCAAGCGCAAAAAAAAACACAGTTATAATCAATGCAACAGAATTGTTTTCACAAATTAATAATTACACGCCCAAATTTGGTATGTTCTTTATACATAAAAACGATTTATTCAACACACATTACGCGATTATTTTTCTTCAGCCGTACTGTCATAAACACCATCTACCCAGCGACAAGCCCATGCATGACTGACAGCGAGAAGCTTTCGTCGCTTTCGTCAACGTCAGCTGCGTCGGCCTTTTCGTGCGTGAGATAACAGGTGAGGTACGTTTTCAAGCAAAGCTTGTTGAATGACATGTTGTTGGTCTTGTTGGGTCATTTTTTCAGAAAACGGTTACACTTGCGCGAATAAGACACCATGCAACAAACATAGAAAGATGGACACACACACGTTGCGCTTCGTGTGTGCGAGTTTGTTTTTTACGTGGCGTCTCATTCACGCAGTTGTAACCTTTTTCTGAAGCTTGTAAGGACTGGGAGGTTCGCTAAAAAGAAAGTTTGTGGCTCTATGCGGCGGTTAGACGGGAACATTGTGCAACGTATGCAGTATAGCAAAGGCGGCACGGCGTCAAGCCGAGGCGACGCGTGATGCGTCTGCCACGGACGCGAGCGTCCGTGCGCTGAGCATAGCTGGGCAGCTAGGTCATAGGCTCGGTGGCTCGGTGCAAAATATTGAGAATAGTTCGCTGGGCCTCGCATGCTTCACGACGCGTTTCCCGAAGGCTCGGAACACGAATAATTCTTGGTGTGCCGGAGGCAAATCTGGACTAGCCAAGTGGCCATCATCTTCGTTTCTTCGCTAGCCTTGTGCCACTAGTGCAAGCTGCCCACAAATTTTTTTTTACGTTTCCAATATGATTTTACCGCACAAATTTCAACTACGATTTTTCTTCCCAATGTACTGCTGATACTGCGTACGCACGAAGGTGTTCTAAAGTTTCCAGGCCGCGATACCATTGCATTACAAGGGATAGCGGCCTGGAAACTTCTGATCTTTGTTCGTGGTCTTGACGTATATCTTTGTAAGTCAGAGTTTTATGGGTCAGAGATGTATCACTGGTTTTGTATTGTGCATCGATTAGCTAATCATTCAAAGGGGTTTGCTGGTACACTTATGACGTGCACATATCTTTTTCGTAATTTGACAGCGAAGCATCCACTTACTAACATTTTCAGACCGCGCTGACGCCATGTCGTCCGGCGGTCCAAGCTACGGCAGCTACTGCTGTGTATCGTGGTGCTTCAATGGCAGAACCCACAAGAAGCCTGGGACGAGTTTCTTCCGCGTACCACGGGACGGCAGGTGTGTTAAAGCTTTTGTATGGTTTGCATGTCTGTAGGCTTACTGTTCGTACTTGCTAAGTGAGGGTAACAATAAAAAATTACTATTCAAGCACTTCCCCTTTCAGCTGATAGTTCATTGCCAATGCAGGATGAAAGCATGGATGCAGTATGCTGGACGCGATGATCTCCTGAGTAAGCCGGCCAGCCTATTGTACGCAACGTACAGGGTTTGAGCGACCATTTTACTGCTCAAAGTTTCATGGACCCTGGGAACAAGGCTTACAAGAATGGCTGTTCCCAGTGTGCAACCAGCTGCACCATGTAAGTGATTGACTGAAACTCAAATATGTGCAATAGCAGCCACTTGTATTGAATCAGTGGCGACAGTTAACCGTGAAGATTTTTTTATGCCGATGGAGAAACCTCACTACAGAAGTAACACTTGGAAAGTCTTAAATTCTGTGAATTGTGGGCTATTACCTTCCTAACAGCAGCTTTACATTTCTGTCATGTTTTGATGCTCTGGACCTGCGCAACTTGTTTTGAAAGACTTTAAAGGGCTATTTCACGTTATCTTCAAGCCTGAGTGCACATGTACGTATACCTTTCATCAGTGAAAGCTGCCACTGTTGATAATTCCAAAAATCACAAATTACTTGTTTCCTAGTTGGTGCCGTCTCTTTTCTTCCACGTTCGACCAATTTATGCGTTTGAAAGAGCTGTTTAAGTTTCCCCATGCTACAAGCTTTGTAACTTGTACCAACTGCACATATATGCAGGTTCTCTGAGCGTCGCTTCAAGTAGTGACTGTGACATGGCTGCAGAAGCTGCACTGCAAGGTGCGGATGAGCTTCAGTTTGTGTTATTTTAAGCCTCTTACTGACACATTGTCGTAATTTCATTTCTTCAGGACCTGCGGTAGAGGCTTCAAAAAGCGGCTCCCACACATTGAGGTGCCCCGATGAACAGGGTGCGTTCAGTGTCGCGATTTCTTTTTTTTTTACCCAAATTGACTGTTGACCAAACCTCTGCAGGTGGCAGCTCCCTTGTAGCTGGTGAAAGAATTTTTGCTGATTTCGTCTTGCCGGAGAAAAACCTTAACCAGTCGTTCAGCTGTCACAAAAGGAACCTGTGTGGCCGGTAAGTTGTATGTTCACTTCAACACCAGAGTGGATTGATATAGAGACTTCCGCAGGCCGCTCGCAAGATTGTTCCGACAGCACTGTCCGAGGCACTGAACAAGCTTCACAAGACCCTCCAGAAGACGTCTCCGCCAACAGCTCCACGCCTGAGTGCCTTAGAGATAATGGTGACTATGCTTTTATTGCAGCAGTTTTTAATGTGCTATTTTATGTTTAGGACATTCTGAGGAAACTATCCTCAAAAGGACAATACGTGTGCACTTACAAAATGTAGGGGTGGGCTCTCAGTGATTTTCATTTTTTTGTGCATTGTCAACATTGTGAATGGTTTGTTTTTAGGTAGTGGAATCGAAAACTTTGTATCACAGAAAGTTGTGCACCTTGGGTCTGAAAGAGCGAGGAAAGTGCTCGTATGGGATTAGTTGCTCTTCGCTTTTACATCAATTTTTTTGTTTGTTGCAGTGCGTTCCTGTGTGCAAGCGACAATGTCTCCATCAATGAAGTACAAGCAAACCATTAAACATCTGCAAGCCAAAGTAGCAGCACAGCGGAAAACTATCAAAAGACTGCAGAGACAGCCTCACCAAGCACCGTCATCGACTTCGAAGGCCCTTGAAGTTATCCGACCGCACGTCACCGAGGAGGTTTTTAAACTTCTTTCTGCACATGTTCGCTTGAGGCCCAAACGCAAGGGCAAGCGGTTTCCCGTGTGGTTCAAGAAATTCGCTCTTCACTTAAACTTCCGAGGTCCGCGAGCATACCGATTTCTGGCTCCATATTTTTCTTTGCCCTCCCGGCGTTCATTAAGGAGGTGGCTAGCTAATGTAAAGATGACTCCAGGCATAATTCCAGGAATCCTTACTTCCATTGCAACAAATACTCATGCTTGGAATGAACGGGACCGAGTGTGCGCTTTAGTTTTCGACGAAATAGCACTCAAAAAGAATTTGTACTATGATGCTTCAAGAGACGTTGTCCAGGGTTTTACAGATGATGGCACACATCGCACTTCAACCATCGCTGATCGAGCACTGGTTTTTCTGCTTGTTGGTGTTTCGAAAAAGTGGGTTCAACCGGTTGCTTTTACTATAGGGCACACATCAACACCATCATCTGTTATGCATAACTTGCTGGTGTCACTCATTTTGGAGCTTAGGAGCATTAATATTGCAGTGAAATCAGTCATTTGTGACCAGGGCAGTTCAAATGTAAGTCTCGCTAACCATCTAAGAGTGACTGTAGCAAAGCCTTTTTTTGAAGTTAATGGTGAGCGGGTATATTACATTTTTGATGTTCCGCATTTAATTAAAACAACGCGCAATAATGTCCAAGCACACAAGTTATACATTGGGGATGACATCGTTAACTGGTCGCACATTGTAAGCCTTTACCAATCCTCACATGAGTTGCGGTTGCGATTGGCTCCAAAGTTGATTGAACGGCACGTTCATCAGAAACCTTTTTCTAATATGAAGGTCAGCAGAGCAACTCAGGTCTTCAGTGCATCAGTTTCGATTGGTATCACGGCAATGGTGTATGCGAAGGTGCTGCCTGCCTCGGCCATCACTACAGCTCAATTTTGTGATCGTATGGACAGGATTTTCGATGCCTTGAACAGCTCGAGTAAAAAAAGAACTTCGCAAAAGCTGCGGCTTGCAATCATGAAAAATGATTCAGAGCTGATTGACTTCCTCCGAGGCCAGCTTCCCTGGATTGCATCATGGCAGTTTGTTGGCAGACGTCAACCACAAACCATCGTAGGTTGGCAAATTACAATTCAGGCAATTTGTCAACTATGGGACGACCTCTCCAAAAATTACAATTTTGAATACCTGTTAACACGCAGGCTTCAACAGGATCCTCTGGAGAACATATTTGGCCACATTAGGCAAAAACAGGGTTGGAACACCAACCCCAATGTAGCACAATTTATTTGTGGCCTGAAGCACATCTGCATAAGAAAACTCTACAAGCTGTCAGAATACGGAAATGTCGAGGATGATGAATGTGACCTCCTCCAAGAGCAGCTCTCGCCATTCTCCCTCACCAGTGCGTCTCTTGTAGATAATGAGGAGTGTGCACAGCCACAGCCTGACGACTTTCCCGCTCTAGACGATCTCTCTGAACTTGCGACAAACATTCACTCCCATATTATTGATGACTCCGCTGCATATTATGTAGCTGGTTTTCTCATCAAACACTTCCTTCGGAATGCATGTGACGGCTGCAGTTGCCCACAGTTACTGAAAGACGACAGTGAGACGCTTAAGGGTACCCACCAGTATTTCACAATGCTCAAAGCATACCACGTCCCCAGCAAACTTTTTGGGAATCTCACTGTGTCATCAGAAGCAGCTTTTGCATACGTACAACAACTTAAATCTCACTTTCTTGCCATAATTGAGGCCACTGCACATCACCTGAAAGTGTGCGATGTTTTGTATCACCATCTGTCAAGTGTTGGCGATTTTCATTTCTGCTCTGCTGGGTGTCACGCTAAGTTTCTGAAAATGTTTTCCCGGGTTCGTTTATGTTGGCATGTGCGTTTTGTGAACCGAAACTTAGACAGGGTTAGGTTCCAGTCTTCAATCTCGGGCATACAGCTTGACAAGTTCAAAGGTTAGCAATTAGCGGCGGGTTTACACTAAAGTATTCGAGTTGAGCCGAATCCTGCAATAGCTTTGTTATGTTATTACTTCGTTACAGCAGACTTCATTATGGTCTTATATGCTTATATTCAGTTCAACTGGACTAACCACTCCTTCGTTGCATTCATTGTTTTGGTTACCCGCTATGAGGAGTACGAACACTGCGTATTCGCTCGAAGTGATTTGCATAACCTTAAAAAGAATGTTGGGTATCCTGTCTGTATCTTTTGTAGCAAATACGGGCGAACTGTACACTTTACTGTGGGTCGCTTGGTCACTCTGTATGCTTTATCTCTCCAGCTCAAGTAATATATCGATAACAAAACCGCTTGTTGAAATGTCTTCGAGCGGGTAAGGAACACAGTATGAAGTGGGCACGGTTCATGTTATCACGATTTTTGTATTTTAGCTTCTCATCAACCTCCTCATCTTGCCCATCAAAATTTTCAAAAGAATACCCAAACTTGTAGCGTTTGATGGGGCTGCGGACGCTGCCATTTTATTTTTATATAGCTTGTGAGTGATAACGTACGATGTAGAGCCTTTGTGAAAAATAATGAGCCAAAGTGGTTTCCTTCTGCTATTTATTAGCCCTGTAATACCGCTCTCGTAGCACTAATTAAAGTCCACAATTCTGGATAAAGTGATGACTACAATCTATTTTAGCTCGCAAGCGTCACAGCAACACCCAGACGCAAATCACTTGGGATCTTTAGTTTTTGATGAAGGCGACGCATAAGAAGAGCCACAAGACCTGCCAGTGTTGTAGCATAAAGTTTGTCTTTCACGTAGTGAGCAAGCTGCAAAGCCCTACCTTTCTGAAGACAAGCAGGCATCAAGTCTGCTTTTTTTCATTTTGGACTAGCTGTTCTTAAGCACAGCCGGCACACTGCACCTTTGCCTTTCTGCTATATTGTGTCGTGTGGTTTCTGTGCGCTCTTTATTTCTATGCATTATTTCGGTTAAGCCCAGGCGTGATTCGCGACTTCATTGCTGTGTATATGTCACTTCTTCCTTCTTCATCAGCATTGTGCGCTGTGTTTTTGCCATAGATCCTTACTTACCCACTGGCCCGGTTTGTCATACTTGACCAGCTTCTCGGCTTCTGCCAACTCTAGCGATGTGTGCGTTGTCTGTGTTCTCTATGTATTTGTTACAATATTTGTTACAATTTATTTGTAAGGTGAGATGCATTTGTTGTCTACCTTTGTCATATTGTGCTTTTTATATTCTCATACTCTACCTTGCCTTTGAATAAAACATTGCGGATGCTCTGTTTCTTTGACTGATATATACATTGATCACTTGTTCCAAAAGAAAAACACAAGCGCGATGAATAAAACCGTAGTGAATTATCATTACCTGCATCTCTTTTTATTATAACTTAATCGAAATAAAAATTACGTCACGACCGATTCGCACGAACCACTGAACAAAACAAAACAGGGAATCGCTAAATCAAAACGACCTACAAAACCTATCCATTTGGGCGATGAATAGTGGTCTGAAATCATGAACTTTCGTCATAGCCAAACGTCGGTTATGCAAAGTAATTCAAAATTTGCGCCAGTGAAACCGAAACTGGAAGCGCACGCCACTTGCTCTCATCAACCACTAGGTGTGCAAGAGTCGATTGGGCCGCTGGGGTCTATGGGAGCGTCCACTCTTCACCTTTTTTTATTTCTCTATGTGGCAACGCCGGCGTGACCAGACGAAATGAACGCCCGTGAGCACACGCACCACGTCACGTCGAAATGTATTGGTGCCTTGACTCTGGCATGTAATCATGTTCTCACATGACACGCATCGCATGAATATCATGTTAGAACTAGTCACATATCTTCTACATCCATGGGTTCGCATTCCGGCTGCGGCGGCTGCATTTCCGACGGAGGCGGAAATGTTGTAGGCCCGTGTGCTCAGATTTGGGCGCACGTTAAAGAACCCCAGGTGGTCTAAATTTCCGGAGCCCTCCACTACGGCGTCTCTCATAATCATATAGTGGTTTTGGAACGTTAAACCCCACATATCAATCAATCAAATCATTCTACATCCATTGACGTCACGTAATACCAAGTTCGGCATATGTAAAGCTAGCGAAACGGCTGCGAGCGTATCATGAGTGGGGCATATAGTCATGTTGTTACATGACACGCATGTCGTGATTATCATGTTGCTGCATTTCCGATGGAGGCGGAAATGTTGTAGACCCGTGTACTCAGATTTGGGTGCACGTTAAAGAACCCAGGGGGTCAAAATTTTCGAAGCCCTCCACTACGCGGTCTCTCATAATCATATGCTGGTTTTGGGACGTTAAACACCACATATCAATCAATCAATGATTATCATGTTGGTATGTGTCATTTACCAATGTCATCTGTTCGCGTCACGTCATACCGAGTTTGGTACATGTGAAGCTATCGAAACGGCCATGGGCGCATCATGACCATAGCATATAGCCATGTTCTTACATGACACGCATCTCATGTTTATTATGTTTGCACCAGTATCATACCTTTGTCATCCATTCGCAGCCCGTCATTCCAAACTTGGTATAACTGAAGCTAGCGAAATGGCCGCCAGCGCATCATGAGCGTGGCATGCAGTCATGTTGTCATATGACACGCATCTCATGATTATCATGTTTGCACCAGCCACATACCTTCGTCCTCCATTCACGTACCGTAATACCATATGTGGTATATGTGACGCTAGTGAAACGCCCGCGAGAGCATCATGAGTTTGGCGTGTAGTCATGTTGTTACATGACACGTATGTCATGACTTTCATGTTAGGGTGTGTTGCTTGTGTTCACCATGCAATCATGTCATACCATACCAGTTTTGCAACATGCCATGTGAACGAAACCACCGCAAGAGCAGCAGGATCAGGAAATTTAAATCATGACATTCATGCCATTCATGTCATGATTTTCATGTTATGACGAGCAAAATACGTTCTTGATACAGTCATGTTATGCCAACCAAGTTTGGTATCGATAGCATTGCCGAAACGGCCAGGAGAGCTATAAGTCGTAGGCGGCTAGATAGATAGATAGATAGATAGATAGATAGATAGATAGATAGATAGATAGATAGATAGATAGATAGATAGATAGATAGATAGATAGATAGATAGATAGATAGATACGCGCAAAGTCGCCGAAGTTCGCTGAAAAATGCTTCGCATTTCAAACCTCAGCCCGCCGCATCCATTGTGTGTTTCTCCAAGCTGATTCAGCGATGCCACTAACCAGGCCCCATACCTAATTTTAGTTAGAACGTGGAAGTTGTTAGGTGTCCGATGAGGAACAATTTGCCACAAAAATGTTTTGACTCGGATCTTTGAGAGCTGAGAAAAATGTTTTTTTTATAAGGGGCGTGAAACGAGGATTACAACAGGCGACCTCGAAACCCTTGCCGCTCCTCCACGCAGCCTTCGCAAGCCCTACCCTCCGGCATCCGACCAAGTGGTCATATGCGTATGACGTACCCAAACAAGCACAATCCCCGTGCACGTGAGCGGCGTTTTTAGATGCGGAAGCATCTTATACTCGCGCCTTGTAGTGCGCCGTCCGCGCCGTCCGCGCCGTCCGCACCGCCTTAGTTGAGCTAATTCATTACGTCTGATACAATAATCACTCGTTCTCTGCTACTGCAATATTCACGCGTTCATCAAGTATAAGGTTATTTGTTGCACTTCAAAAGCATACATGTGTCCGAGTTAAAACGGTCAAAGTTTCACATTAAATGCACCAGGAAGGTAAAGTATTGGTACGGAAACCAGTAACACAAACATGAGCTTGTACGGTAAAGTTAGCTATTTAAAACCTACGCGAGCGTCGGTGCACACTGAACCATGCCTGTGTATTCAGGCATGTCGGTGCACACTGAACCATGCCTGTGTATTCAGGCATGTGGGACGGCTTTAAGCTCTCCCCTAGTAGAGTACCCTGTGCTCTAAATCGTTACCCCCTTTTTCTAAACCCCCCCAGCCACTAAACTGTTTTAGCGGGACGGCTCAGTGCTCTCCCATAGTTGAGTACGAAGTACTCAAAATCGTTCAACATATTAGATGCGGAAGCATCTTATACTCGCGCCTTGTAGTGCGCCGTCCGCGCCGTCCGCACCGCTTCTCGAACATTCGACAGCTGACGCGCGCGCATGCGCCGTCGCCCACCATCTGTGCCGCGCGCGCTTCTCCTTCGAGAACATTCGACAGCTGACAGCGGATGCGCCGTCGCGCTGTATATATACTCAAGGTCGGCGCTCGCTCGCTCAGTTGCCGCTCGTCCGTTGGTTCGTCGCAATAAATAAAACACCGCCCTTTCGCATACGTGCCGTACGTGTTCACTCATTTAACACCCCATTTCACAACCACGTTAACCAATTTAGCCATCGACCCAAGTAAGTCGCAATTTAACACCCGTTAACCAATTACATGCTTCCGCATCCTCCTCAGTGTTCCCCCGAGGGAAGCTGCGGGCAATTTTTTGTTGTTGTTGATCAGCGTTGTTTTGAGGTCTACTGCTCACTTCTGCGGAATGGTTTGCAAACGCTTGCATAGACGCGGTAGAATAGATGAGCACAATGAGTGCGCGAACGCGTAGGAGTGTTCGACGGCTGTCGTGTGCTCGTTGCGCTGACTACGCAACCGCGGGGACATGACGACATGCGAAACACCGGCACATTAGCCCCGGACCTCGTTGGAATTCACATGGAAAAATAAAAACGATCGCTTACATTCCCTTATAAAATCTCATTATTTATCTTGGGACTTATTAATCTCTTGAAGCAACAAATACACAAAATACGCATGTCGTGTCAAATCATTTTCGCCATGTCAAGTGCTACTGTCGGCAACGTCAGAGCATAGTAGTCTACGTAGACGACCAACGTCACTGCATTGTCGTGTACGTAGGGCCATTCATACCCGCACGTCATGCCACGTATTCTCTGGGCGCGCGCCCACAGAGAGAAGGGGGAGCAGCGTTCATCTTGATATTTGACCCATTTTCGCGGCGCGTAGAGTTGCAAATTTCGACAGACGTGATCATGAACGCCTCATCTACGCATTGCACTTGTCAACTCAAAATTGTCAAACCTGGTGAGTGGCCCAATAATGCACCATTAACACAAAGGTGTTTTTTATGCCAGGATACCACCAAGACTTCAGGGGCATATTTCCTTCGCGTAATTACGCAAAAAAAGATCAGAAAGCAAAGACAGTCACTTACAGCTCATCTACGCAGTGAATGATGAGTGGTGTGAAGCTTCGAAAGGTTCTTTCGGTAAACCGCGAATCCTCTGCCAATTTGTCCGTCTGTCTGGTCCGTCTATCTGTCCATCCATCTGTTCATCTGTCCTTCCGTTTTTCCACCCATTTGTCTATCTGCCCATCTGCCTGTCGATCCGTCGGTCTGTCCTTCCGTTTGTATGTATGTATGTTTGTCCATCCATCCGTCTGTCCATCTCACTCAGCACCTGCTGAAAGAGTCATCAAACACGGCGGTATCCATCTGTTCGTCCATCTGTCTGTCCGTCCATTCGTCTGCACTTGCTCGGTCATACTCGACTACGTGGTCACGTACAAGAGAAACATGCAACCACAGACCAATGCCGTGAGGAGCTTCCCCCTTAAAAAAGTTCCGTCAACGGGAGTCAACCAGCTTTAGTGGGTACGTGACAACAGATGTTGGGCATGCTATCCACTTTGCCATGGTGACATACTCTAATAGGTTTGAAAAATGCGTCTTTCATATCTACCACTGCCCTTTCACTGTGTTTTTGGTAAAGTGCCGTATTGCATGATGACCGGGGCATTTGGGATTGATTTAACACGTCGTTTCTAAGCGTCCATGCTCTTCGGTGCGTTTCCAATAAAAGAGGTTCGATTTCGTCAACGATTTATTACATACGCAGGTGGAAATGTTCCTATGAGCGTCAGCGTTGCTTATAGCACCCATGCGTATCAAATCTATTGTATGTATATAAACGCAGCATAAACATGGCTACCCACATAAACATGGCTGGCCATAGGGAAGACACTCATTATTAGATTGTAGCGTATAGAAAAGAGAGAAAATATCACAGATCAGAGATTAGCAAAAACTGAAGTATATCCTAATGAGACAGTGGTTCCTTCTTTGAGGTGACAGTGCTCTTAGCTGCTGGCTCAGCAGCACAAGTCCCCTAGTGGAACGAAACTCAGCGTGAGTAAGCCAAATGACGCCAAGAAGATGGCGTCATCTAATAGTTCGTTTAGTATTTGGCAGTGTAATTGTAGGGGGTTCAATCATAAGAATGCGTCCCTGCAGCAGGTTGTTAGAACGGGCAGTGTAAAAACTCAGTTTATCATGTTGCTAGAAACTTACGTCTAGCGTAACTTTAACCGGCTTCAAAGCAGAGGTTAAACAGAATGAGCACAGCAGAGGGCTGGCAACAATCGTTAGTAGAAGGTTGGCGTATATTATGCATGATCCTCACATAGCGAATTGCAAAATAATATGGTAATGGTGGTTTTGGGTCGACAAAGAGCAAGTCAAGGAAGTGTTGACCTGCTTAACTTGTACAGCGGCCCTAGTGACACGAACTAGAGTTTTAAATGGCGTTTGAGCAAGGCAGCCAATCTCGTTAAGAATGCATCATTGTCTATTGGTCTTTACTGCGCTCTTTCATGTGTGGAAGTATGTCCATAGAACTAGTAAAGGGGAGAGACAATAGCAACAGGCCCTAGACTTGAATTTTTCTCCATTTACAGACCTTTCGTGTCGCACTCGTTGCGGAATGTTGATATGTAAAGATTCGACACCGGGCCTTACTTATGTGTACGGGTTAGTGGATTGGTTCTCGTCAAACTCTACTATAGATTTTTGCAGCGATCGTTACCTACTTATGATTACTTTGGAGGTACTCATAAAAAGAAGCGAACATTCAAGGTTGTTGACTTGGATGCATTTCAAAAACGGTGCGAACAGAGAAACGGAGGTCAGGGTAATGATTGAACCTTAGAACAGGGGACTAGTTAGCTTAAGAGTCACGTTGAGGTGACTACTAAGGACCTTAAGGTACATATTGACGAAGTCAATGAATAGTCGTCTGGCACAATTGTTGAAGGCAGATCAGTCACTGTTGGCGAGATGAACGGGTAACCGGTTGAACAGAAGGCTTAGAAAGTGGAGAGGAATGATCAATAAAAACATAAAGACCACTGATGGGTATTGTGCAAGGAACAATGGGATGATGTTTATAATTCTATTGATGGTAGCATTAAAAGGGCCTGGAATTTTCTCAGTCATTTACCAGATGAGACCAATTTTAAGTCTAATCAGAGGACGATGATAGGTAGGCTGGTCCATGAGGCACGTGGAAACTCCACAGAGGAAGGGGTGCTGCCGAATTATGCTAAGCGATACCTACCACTGCAAACATGCCAGGCAGCAGTGGACGTTCTTTTAGAATATAGTGGGGATGTTGATAGAATTATGGATAAGGAATCTACTAAAAGTGATATAAGAATGACAGGCAGCATAATAATAGTCAATCGGCATGAGCGCCGGACGGTATTTCCAATTAAATGTTAAGGAGTTTAGACAAGGGGTCTATTGAGTTTCTTACATGAGAGATAAATAATCGATGAGAGGAAGGATCTTTCCCCGAGGAGTGTAACCTTGTGACTACTCTTCTCATACCGAAACCGGGCAACACTGTAAGGCTGGAAAATCTCAAACCAATTACGTTAACGTCGTGTTTGGGCAAAGTCGCTGAGCATGTCGTGGTAAATAGGCTATCGTGTTATGTTGAGGACAATGGGCTCTTTTCGTCATGGATGATAGGTTTTCGTCCCAGCCTTTCGACTCACGTTGCTATGCTCAGGATTAGGCATCACCTACTTAATCGGCGGACAAGGGACACTGAGGTACTACTTGGACTTGATGCGCGAAAAACTTTCGACAATCTCCAACACTCCTTCATTCAACTGGTGCTGTCAGACTTTAATCGGGGGCAACGCCTTTTTCATTTTGTTAAGGCTTTTCTTGAAGGAGATGTCTCAGGCTGGGGCAAATCAAGTCTGCAGTTTTCAAATTGGGTTGTCGTGGTACACCGAGAAAATCCATACTCTCCTCAATGCTGTTCAATCTGGCGATGTCAAAGCTAGCTAACGTACTGGACACTGTCGAGAGTATTGGATATACTACCAATGCAGGTAACGCTGCAGCATGGAATGTTGGTTGTAGTGACGGAGAGCTTGAGGCTAGGCTGCAAGATGTAATAACGCTTACGGAAAACTCTTTCGCTCTTATGGAACTCAAGCGGTCGACTAAAAAGTTAGAGTTGTTAATCTTCTAATCCGGGAAATACACTCTAAGTCAAAAAAGGTGTTAAAAGGGTGTGTGCTTCATACTTTTGGGGACTAATGGGGCTGCCACAACCATCAATTCCTTTAAGGACTAACGGCACCGGGTCTAACAGTTAGTCCACACAGACAAACTCAAGGGACTAACATTTAGTCCTCATAATTACACTTAAGTGAGTAACCGTGTAATTCACCTCAAAGGCTCACATTTGCACCCTATAGAGGAATTGTTAATCCCCACATTTACACCATATCATGCAGCCGTTAGTCTTCACAGTTGCACCTTGCCGGACGAACGGTTGATCTACTCAAATACTCCAATCGAATGGACTTTTTGTCCCCAGTTCACACATTGTTTTTTGTTTATTTTCCGCCAGGCCTAATACTGTTTTCGCCTGTTTTTCCGCGCAGCGAGCAACACATTGCGCAGAAAAGAACACGCTAAAAAGTAGTTAGCCACCTATGTGTAATTGCTTTCGCAGTCACGGCAACAACGAAAGACAAAAGTGAGACATTTAAATCTTTTATTTTTCTACATACACATTTAGTTTCTCCATTTTTTAAGTGAATTCATGGTGAAGTGTACAAGTCCAGTCTTGTTGTCAAATATTGTTCACTCCTTGGGGAGCTCCTCCGACTGAAGCAATAGGTGACAGGCATTTCAGACGCCAGCGCACGCAACCTTCTGCCTGTTGTGTTCCCAAGGCTGCACGTACAATAATATAGTGAAAATTGTTAGACACACGTGACAGAAGATGAAGATTCACAAGTACGTGCACGTTAATATAAAACAAGCGTTAAAATATGACACACAAATAACTTTACCTTCACTTCTCGCACAGTTCTCCTAAAGCTGCTCTGACAAAAGAGATGGATGAAAGGCATCGCACACGCCAGCGACACAGTCTTAAGCACGGTGTGTGCCCACGGCTGCACAATAGGTATATAAAATAGCGAGTCACACGTGACAGAGGATGAATACAAATGCACATGAGAAATACGTGCAAGGTGAAATGAAAACATACGTGAGATATGACATGCTAATAATTTCACCATGATGTCACACATCGTCAAAGACTTATTTCGATCCCCGTAGCGCAACTGCTTAGGAGCGGCGCCTGCTGCCACAACTTCGCAAACCACCATGCCGCCAGCAAGTCGGCGAGTCCTAAGCGAGCGATGTCGTTCAACTCGAGCAAGCGAACGCGAGACCAAGCACGGGGCTGCACGCGGAGTGTCTGCCGCCAGCGAACTTCGAACAGGAGAGCGAGCGTACGCTTGGCCGCCGCCACGAACAGCGCCGAGCTGGTTTGGAGCTAGCGCTGAAGAAACTGACAGTAATGCGGCCCTTTTCCACAAACTCGAGCGAGTGCAGTGCACAAACGCGAGTCCGCTGCCGTGGCCAACGGATGACGCCGAGCTGCTTAAGACCGACTGACGTGAAAGCCAACTGTAATGCCGATCAATTTTCAGTAAGTTCCGTGCTAGCGAAAGCCCCGCCAGCCTGTGCTGGTCCACTTACTGCGAGCGACATACAACCAAGCTCTTTACGAGAACCCGCAACGTGTTTTCGGCGACTCCCAACACAGTGACGATGTCTCAGCCCAATATCGTCAGCCCGGAGCCCATCGCGGCGGCGAAGACAGGCAAGCACTCGATGAGCGAGCGTACGGGAGGGCGACGGTAATGGCGGCCAATTTGCGGGTGGTCGCAAAGCACAGGTGAACTGCATACGCCGAAGCTGACCTTCGCTATGCATTTCGTTCGTGCGATATACAACACGACCGAGCCCGTTACAGGCAAGCGTGTTCCGTATCCCACACGCGACAAGTCGAATAAAGAATGATAGCCTACTTGCCTGAGAATTCAGCGCTGTTTTCTGCCCTGAGTCGGACTGAAGTATATATCCGATAGGCCTGTTGTTTTCTTGGCCGCCATATTGGCCTTCCCAACTGTTTCTGTCGTGTGTTGGTTGTGACTATCTTGAAGCCAGAGATATACAGCGCGGCGTGATGACGTGTCGAGACTTGCTCCAGACTTCATGGGTGCAGCGAAACGCAAAAGCAGCAGCCCACGCTCATCCAAGCGTACACACAAGCACCACGTCGTAATTCTTAGATCGTTGAATCCAGGCGGCCGTGGTCGAGCACTCCGAGCGTGACGCAACGCGAACCATCGCCAGCAAAATACGGGAAAAGACTGAGCCAGTAGAGGAGGAGGGGGAGGCCTGGTCACCTTGGCAACGCTTTTCGCGCTGCCTGCAATGCCCGCGCGGTTCATCCCTTGGTTTCGCACGGCACGTTTCCCTCTGTGGTTGCTCTTCAACGGTCTATCATCGGGCGCACCTGTTCGGCCCCGTTACTCCTTTTTCGGATAATTTTGCCTTAGAGTGTAAAGAGGCAGGCCGAAGAATTGGGTAACGGAAGTTGAGCGTTGCATCACAGTTCGTACTAGCAATGGGTCATTGGTACTAAATGTCGAAGCAATTAAGGTCCTTGGTTAGGTAATTGAAGCAGATGGATCGAATATAACTATCCAGCGTATTACCAAGAAGACTTCGGAGGCCATAGGACTTATCTGAAGAATCGTTAACAAGCACAAATAATTAGGAGAAGGTGCGATGCGCTTGTTTCATGAATTTAGTTTGTGCCATTTTTCGTACGTAGCTGCTGGGCTAAAGTGGAAAAGGAAGGAGAAAGACAAATTTGAAGCTTTCTTCATAAAAGTCGTTAAGGTGGCTCTTGATCTGCCTGTGAGTAAGCCAAACGATATGTTGTTTCGGCTGGGTTTCCATAATACTCTTGATGAAATTGCCGAGGGTAAGCGTACAGCACAGAGTGGTTGCTAGGCACGCTAGCTGGCAGGTATATCTTCCACTCAATCGCAGAATCAATGGTGACTCGTGATGGCGCACGCCTATACGAGTTAACCGTGAACATCTGGGCTAATATCATGTTTCGTCCATTTCCGCGTAAGGTGCACCCTGTGCATAATGTAGGGAGGCGAATGGCGATAGCTATAGGGCTTTGTTGCGTGAGCCAAAGGCCAGGAGGACGAGTCTGCGTTTGTTGACGCAGCATTGAATAATGGGAAAGATGCTTACTCGGTGGTAGTAGTATATGGGAAAGGGCGCGTTCGAAATGCCGCTTCCGTTGCCAAAGATCCGGGGGTCGCTATTGCCCCAGCACTCATTAATTCCGGCAGAGTTTTTGTCTTTAATGACTCTTGCTCTGCTGTTAAACACTTACTTAGGGGAGTTAATATCGAACCGGCTTACAGGCTGCTGCAAAGTAAGGACATCACTCCGCATACCTTTTTTTGGTTTCCGGCGCATATGGGGTCAGCGGAGGAAACTCTGGGTAACCTGAACGAGGTGGTGCACAGGGAGGCATGATGATCAGTGTGTCGTGCAATCCCTGAGGCGGCGGAATCTCCCGCTCCTGAGTTTAGGGAACGGCTGGTAAAATGCATTGATATAACCAAACATTATTACTCAGAGCGCAGGGAATCCCCCTTGCAACAATCTAGACTTAACCGGCTACACGGTAACACTAAACTTCTGCAGACGCGGGCGTACCCCAACTTGGTCGTCATGAATAAATTTATTCTGGACTGTGGGGTTTCTATCTATTGTAGCAAGCATAGGGCTCTTTCGATTTCGACTACATGCTCTGGCACTGCTCGGCATTGGCCGGTGCGGATTCTCACGGGGAACAGTAGCGGCAGCGAATGTTGCGCAGTGGCGCGCTGGCAGACCAACTCAGGGCTGTAAAGCTGTCCCGTGTGGTGGCAGAAAGGCTTGGCGTTTCCGTCCCGACGTGGGAGCATCAGGCTTGTACTGACCCCCAGGATCTTAATAAAGTTTTTCAAACCCCCCGCCGCGGTGGTCCAGTGGCTAAGGTACTCGGCTTCTGACCTGCAGGTCGCAGGTTCGATTCCCGGCTGCTGCGGCTGCATTTCCGATGGAGGCGGAAATGTTGTAGGCCTGTGTGCTCAGATTTGGGCGCACGTTAAAGAACCCCAGGTGGTCGAAATTTCCGGAGCCCTCCACTATGGCGTCTCTCATAATCAAATAGTGGTTTTAGGACGTTAAACCCCACAAATCAAAGTTCTTCAAACCGTAAGAAAGACACGAAGCGCGTTGTATTTCCTTCTGGTCGGGCAGAGTAGTTTCATGGCTACTGTATATTTATCCCGCAGCTTGGTAGTTCAATCACTCTAACATGCCGTGTGTATCCTCCATCTCACAAGCTGGCTGTAGCACTGCGAATCCCAGGCCAATTTTAACCAATCACGAGGGCGAGCGCCTCCGCGTTGTATTATTGCGCGCAATTTTGTAGTAGCTCTGGTGTAATCGATTGAGTGACACTGTGTCCGCAGCGCGAAAAAAATAAAGCCAGATGGTGGGTTTATTTCTGCGCATCGTCAGGTCGCTACAGAAACCATTAGACAGAAACACGGGAGAAGTGGTCAGTATACTGACATTCGCACGAACTAGACGCATTTCATAGCTCACGTTTCGCGCTTGTACGCATCTGAAAGAGACGCATACATGTCGCAGAGTCCTTACAAGTTTCCACTGAAGACTGGCACTTCGCTATTTTTAGTGAACCATTTTTCGTAGTTCTCACCATTCATCTAACTGTGATAATCGCCTGAGCTTTTTTTTTGGGGGGGGGGGCGAAACACTTCACCTGCGCCTTCCACAAACCAATTTTCGTTTCCGCAGTGAGTCAGAATATGCCAACTGCCTTTTTCACTAGAAGTTATTGAAGGCATGTACACATCCCGGATCGACGCACTTCATGGACGGTATCTATGGTTTCATCAACCCACACTTGTCTACTCATGTGGCTAGGGTTGACCCATGTTTCGTCAGTGTAAAAGAGAGCCTACCTTAGCTTCAGAACTCGGCGATCTGATGCAGGTAGGGGCAGCAAGACTGAATAATGTGTGTTAGAGTTGCTTGGAAGATTTCGAGCTGAACGGTTGCGCCGCCCGCGACTTCCAACGCCAACGTAGGTTTCGCCAACTGGTTCAGCCTCCGCGACCTCCTCACACCGTGAAGCTCTCGCTGTGTAGTGCCCCGTCCTCGGACTTCTTCGCCCGGCTCTCAACTTTCGTATCTCCTTCTTTTTCTGTCACTTGCCAGTTCTATTCCTTTATCTAGAACCGTCCACTACTGTTTTTATCCCTTCTCCCTTCTCCCAAACAAGGCACTGAGCCGTGTCGCCGAAGAGGCCGACATAAATTAGGTGCTTTTTTCCTCTTCTGAAGAACCACTCCTTCATGTGTGTCGATTATATGAGGAGTGCATTCCAAGACCACTTCTTATATCGGAAGCCGAGCTTCTTTAACATCTTGAACATAGCTGCCGCTGACACAGATGACAGCTCACGGTCCTCTTAGAAGTCACGCGCAAGCTTTGTGACAGTGGGTATCTCATTTCTGCGAAAGAAACCGTCCACAGTCCTTTGCAACACTCCCAGGTCTAAGTTGTCCAGCTTGTTGTGCTGGCGTCTTTTCCCATCTGCAATGCTTCTTCGGTGTCGACACTATGCCCGCCTTTTCTTTAGCAGTGGTCCTTAAGCCGTGGGTCGTGCATCCTTGATGTATGCAATAGGTAGCCACCTCTCGTTTAAATATTGGATTGCACGCTAGATGAATGTACTTTTATATAATCAACATATGACGAAAATATGCGAGAGGGTGGTACTTGGAATGTTCACTAGACGGAAGGACATACAAACAGACGGACAGACGATGGACGGACAGATCAATCCTCAGTTTGCCGGACGGATGGATGCACCAACGGACGAATGGACGTTTTCCCCACTCATCATTATTCAGTTCGTGGATATGCTGTGATATATTAGAGCCTCCAGATCGCGTTTTACCTGCATTTGTTTTCTCGCATGCATTAAAGATTCAGTGCTTTTTCGAGAATGCTAATAAATTAGAGCTCAATTACTGAATATATTTCTGGTATGCTTTCATCAGTATCTGTGATGGTGCAAGAATCTATTTAATTGGTGACGAAGGCAAAAGAAAAAAAAATATATCACCATTCTAAATGAGATCCTCAAAATAATCATAGCTAAAGACTTCTAGTTGGTCTCAAATTATAGGAGCATGCACGAGAGCACCCATTGTAGTAATTAGGCCAACAAAACTACACGCCGAATGAGCGCACTATTTTGCAGTGCGCCGGGATACCGCCTCCATGCACCCCGTAGCCTCCACTGTGCTGCGACCAGCTTGTGAGATGGAGTATAGGCGACTTTAGACCAAGCTCAGCATCCAATGAGTCACACTCTTCTGGCTGTGAGATTGATTGTTCTGGTTCCGCTCTCACCTTTAAATACTACAGTGACCACAAGAATCTATGACCTCAAGGTTTATTATTGATAGACGTCAGTATTTGGGATGCAGATGTATGACTAAGCGTCAGCATGACTGCACCCACATCAAGTGATGCTGTATCTGTCAAACACCAATAGACATTTTGAGAGCTCTCTTATATCTATGTGCATTGAACTACATCTGTAAGGACTCGTTTTACTTTTCTGTGTTACCTAATATTACGACAGGAGGATTAATAATATTTTTGTTTTCAGCATGGTTGGAAAACACTCCGATCAGAAGTCAAAATTCCCTAGAATACGCGAGCAAAACAATAAAGCATGACACGTGGCCTGTTCATAGCAAGTAATCCATAAATCCAGAAGAAACTCCTTCACTCTTGTCTTTGAAAATGACGCCATGACGCGGGAAAACTTGAAGTGCATGATGATTGTCTGATTTGAGCATCATTACCTATATATGTTGAGTGTTTGAAGAATTATGTCCACTATTATTGAAATGTTACGGAAAATAGGTACCTGCGTCTTACCTGCGGCATTTCCTTCACCGTGGCAGAAGGCATCTTCACATGCGTACAAACATTAGTTACGGCAGCGATTACAGAAATAAGCACCATTAACTTCTTACCTGTAGAGTTAAGCGGTCACCTCAAATGGGTAGGTTGTAGTGTTTCTTGCAAATATTCCATAGAAACTTTGAAATTTTTGCGAAGCAGCCATTAATAATTTCCTCAAGGCGATGAATTATACCTAATTCAGAAGCTAAAAGCGAAATCGCCGCACCAAACAACGCATCTGCCATTTACTTCGGAAACGCTGTCAGTTACGACACTGTTGTTTCCGCATCAGGGGAGAATGATAAACGAGCGTCGATAAGTGGCCATGCGACAAGAAAGTGTTGCCACGAAACTAAGAATGTAGATTTCCTGTAGACAACGGCGAGTGAAACAGTGTCGTCATTGAGCACGTTTAGTTTAGTGTAGCAAGTATTGATGTAATCCTTACTAACCTCTTGCAGTATTCCTCTCATAATATTTAGGTACGACCTTATAGGCCCATTTTTATTGTAAACGTCATATGCTGCCAATGTAGTAGCCTTCAGGGACAAAATCAAGCTGCCTAGACAGCTTTTAGCCCTGAAGACTATCCAGAATTTTCTAGTGAAGTAGCTTTGACTTTTCGACCACTCCTCGCGCACTAAAGTGAAACAATTATTCAATTGGGACCAATAATTTTTACTCGTTAACGCCGTTAATTTCAACATCATATGTATATTGATGCCGCGAGCATGCGCTATGAGATGCAAGCATGCTCAATGAGGGGTGTCAGCGCCGACGCTGAATTTGCAAGTAGGTGTGACCATAAACACCCCACATTTAAAAGATTTTGTTTAATATTTATTAGACATTATACATGTCACAGACGAAAATAGTTGAAGGAGCGACTACTTTGTGAATTACAGGAAGACTTCACACGCACACATTAAAATGCGGTTTAAAACAGTCCATGAAGGGGAAATTAGCCTTGAGGGTAAATTCACGCCCATTAACGATTTCCTTGGATAGAGTTCATACGCAAAAATCGAATGTACCTTTGTCTAACATATTGATTGATTGATTGATTGATTGATTGATTGATTGATTGATTGATATGTGGGGTTTAACGTCCCAATACCACTATATGATTATGAGAGATGCCGCACTGGAGGGCTCTGAAAATTTCAACCACCTGTGGTTGTTTAACGTGTACCCATCTTCCCTTCAAACTTTCCTCATCTTTCCTTCAAGCTTGCTTTCAACATTGCCTCGCGTGAGTACTTGTTGTAAAATCACTGTATCTTAAACTGTGTGAGTGTATTCACCTATTATTACTAACATATGTATTCATATATCTGCCATAAGATATAGTTATTTACTGAGCTTGCGCAACATTGCACTATTACTCATATTGTGCCATCGCGTGGTAATCTTGATTTTACATTTTCCATTTAGTCTGTCTTGTCTATATTTTTCTTTGGGGTAAGGGCACAGGAACTAGTGCCCTCATAATGACCTTATAGTTGGGCTCTAACAAAAATCTAGCCTGTCAGAAACACAACTGTCTGTCGGGTTCTTTTTCCTTTAGTTCTTTTGGTGTTTCAGTTTGTGAACAGCTATTCTGAACGACAATCTAGCCAAGAGCTAGACGTAGCTCATAAGGCTATGCCACAAACCCAGAAACACGGCGCTGACGTCGCAAAGGCTCCGTTTGAGATAGTCAAGCATACTAATGAAAACACCTAAAGGCAATGCAAGTGAGCACATCTACTCTTTTTTTCGCTCTCTACGAAAAAAGAGTATACAGAACGTGTACTTCTCCTTCGTCTTGCGAACAGTGTTCTTTTTTTTATTTTCTAAGCTGGCTCTTAGCCATCCTCGTCTATTGTGATCATCGTCTTAGTGCTCTCCTGGCTTAAGTGTTTCAGTAAGCACTGATGCAGTGTTCTACAGGTCCATTTCGTTTACCGCAGATGCACCGCGGTGTGTACCCAACCAGCGGCACGAATACCACGCAGCCCTGCACCAGGCGGTACTGGTGCGTTGTCGCGTGGAGGCTGAGCCTGCTGCCCCTACACTTTTTGGCTGGACATTCGCCGGTGGCCCGCACGAGCAGGCCCTGACGTTGCTCGACCACACTCGCTCAGCTAACGGACTCGAGAGCCATATACGGTAAGACCGGTGAATTACCACAATTGCCTCTACGACAAAGCACCTTTGTACTGGTGGCACCAAGACTGTAATCAGTGGAACTGAGTGGTGCTCCATAGCATACCAGTCAAGCCTATAGCTTGAAGGTATGCAGTTAAGCCTAGATGTAGCATAGATATGGGGAGCCAAGCCTGGAAAGGCCATTTTGACCCTATAAAAGTCCAGTTGTGTTAATTTATTTATCTTTGTTTTTATTTTCTTTCAGGTGTGCAAGCATCACCTGGTCCCTCTTTCCTCCTTGCTCTCTCTATTCTTTTCTCCTTTTCCCCTCCCCTAGTGCTGGGTAGCAAACCAGGTACAACCTAGCTAACCTCCCTGTTTTTTTTTTGCCTCTCTATCTCTACTTTGAGGTAATATCTTTTTTTTCTTCCCCCAGTACAACGTAGCAAGCCGGACGCGCGTCTCGTTGAACTCCCTGTCTTTCGTTCCTTCCCTACTTCCTACTTATTTTACACTATTTCTCTTTCTCGTTCGTTCCACCCCTTTTCCTTCCTCTATAGCCCAACAGCAACACAATGAGTTTTTGTCTAGACACTTGTTTGTCTAGCATGCCTGCATAGCCGATTGGTTGCGATGCTCACCTTCAGGCCTTGGATACCAGGTTTCAAATCCCACATCGCTAATAGATCTTAGTTCTCTTCTTTCTTGCTGTTTATCTGCGTTTCTCTCTCTTTCTAATATATTTCTCCCTATCATTTTTTTCGTTCTCTCACCCATTTCAACGCCATCAAAATCTTACGTGGAAGTAAGAGCACTCACCACGTACGAAATAAAAACCGCCACAGAGGTCTAGTGGTGACTGCCGACCTACAGGTCAAGGAATTAAATCGGGGTGGCGGTCGCCGCAATTTTGGTGGAAGCTGAAATGCTTGAGGCCCGCGTACGTAAATTTATGTGCAAGTTAATGAATCTCAGGTGGTCGAAATTGGTAGAACACTCTACTACACTGTGTCTCATAATCGAATGGTGGCTTGAGACGTTAAATCACAACTATTACAACATACTATCAGCAAACAATCACAGCACAGCTAAGGCTAGAAGTCCTTGTTATGACCTTCTTCAAAACGCAATTCAATTTATATTAGACCATGTATTGTAGTCGTTAGTAAATGCCATGCAAAAAAATTTGAATAAGTGTGAGCTTCGCCTTGAACAGCCGATGAGAATTGCGTAAGCAGGGCGTATGCACACCACCTTCTCAAATGCTAGCCTTAATTCAGGAAACGAACATCTGTGTGTCAAAGCATACTAGAACGCCTAGTGCGAATATGGGAAGGAGGAAGAAAGAAAAGAACGAAGGAAGGAAGGAAGGAGGACAGGAAGAAAGGAAGAAGATGAAAGAAAGGAAGGAAGGAAGGAAAGAAAGAAGGAAGGAAGGAGGAAGGAAGAAGGAAGGAAAGGAAGAAAGAAGGAGGGAAGGAAGGAAGGAAGAAAGGAAGGAAGGAAGGAGAAGGAAGGAAGGAAGGAAGGAAGGAAGGAAGGAGAAGGCAGGAAGGAAGGCGAAGTGCCTGGAAAACTGTGGCACACATCCACGCTGAAGGATTGGCGTGGATGTGTGCCACAGTTTACATTTTAGATTTTATTGAGGTTGTTATGACCACATTTCAAAAAATGCACAACACTGATTAGACCATACCCATAGGCTAGTAAGGGGTCTAACGAGAGAAAGTATACAAGTAGAATACAATTTGTGTATAAGAAAAAAAACGCAAAACATCAAAAAACGTTGATTTTTCAACAAACGAACAGAAATACAAGATACACATTGTTGCACTTTGTTCATAATAATGAAAGAATCAAGTATAGACAAACATCAAACTATGTGTAAGGCTTAGTACATGGTCAATACTATTGATCTACATGTACGAAATATTTTTTGAGTGCGCTTGAGAAAACCCTAGAATCTTTAATCTGAAGTGGTATGTTATTCCACACTTTAGCTCCTACGAACTGTACTAAGCGTTCACCATACACGTTTTTAGTGGGTGGAAGATTAAAATTCCGCAATGTCATGGATCTAGTGACGCGGGACGAGGAAGAAAAGATAGATATATCGAAATGTACACTGTGTGCAAAAACATTGCTGATGGTGACTGCGGTTTTATGCTGCCGTATGTAATCAGAAGGTAGAATATCCAACTTGTGAAACAGAGATTACCCTGGCCCATTATATGCCGCATAATCTATAATTCTAAGTGCACGCTTTTGTAATATACGGATAGGATCAAGGTAAGTTTTAAAGATCCATCCCCATGAGTCTAAGCAGTATGATAGATGACTATGAACAAACGAAAAAATAAAGGACTCAGAGAACATTTCTGCTAAAATAATTTCTAGCAGCCAGTAGCATACTGCAGCCAGATGCTAGCTTAGTACAAACAGAGTTAGTTTGTTTTTTTCCAGTGTAATTGGCTGTCGAACACAACACCGAGATATTTAAATTCATTTACATGCTCAAGTTGGTAGTTGTTCATTGCAAGTCGAAATGACTCACAGTTTACATTTCGGTAACGGGAGTGAAAAATGATGTATTTGGTTTTCTTTGGATTGAGTGTTAATTTGTTCATTGTAAACCACTTAAAAATATTTTCTAGTTCTTCGTTAGCTCTACATTCTAGATCGGATATGTTATCGGCGGTAACTATTAAAGCTGTGTTATCAGCGTACATTAGCAACTCGGCCGATTTGAGTATGTATGGCAAATCATTTACGTATAGTGAGAATAATAGTGGCCCGAGGACGGACCCCTGAGGTACCCCTGTCTTTATGTTTAATAATGACGACGTAAGATCTTGCATGTTGACCATTTGATGACGTCCATCATTGTAGTTAGAAAAGAGGCTAAAACTTTGCCGCGGTATCCATAGTGTTTTAATTTCATAAGCAGAATATTATGGTCGACGGTATCGAATGCCTTTTTTAAATCAATGAAGACAACTGCCACAAGAAGGTTGTTGTGCAGTGCTTTGTTATACTTCTGTGATAACGATAACACAGCTGTTGATGTGGAATGGTGTGATCTAAATCCATGCTGCTCCGGGCAAAAAGCATTATATTTTTCTAAGACTAGGCGCATTCGTTTTCCAAGAATCTTTTCAAATATGGTGTTTATAATGCTTAACACAGATATGGGCCAATAGCTTGAAGTATCAGAGCGATTGCCCTCTTCATATACCAGCACAACTTTGGCGTTTTTTAAACAAGATGGGCACGTCGACGTACGCAAGCAATGGTTAAATACGTTGCACAAGATGGAACTCAAAATATCAATGTTATCTTTCACTAAGCGAGCAGTAATACCATCTATTCCACTGGCTTTGTTCGTGCTTATATTGGCAACAGTGTCATGAATTTCATCCTCACTGATGTAGTGAAGAGCAAACGCATTTGCTAAGGAGGTGAAAAAACATTTCATTTCTCTACCAGGGATTTTCGCAGCTAAGGTAGAGCCGATTTCAGTAAAGAATAGATTAATTTTATCAAGTATACGCGCATCAACTACATCAGGTGATACAGGCTGTGTTGGTTCTTTACCGACAACTTCTTTTACAATTTGCCATGTTTTCTTTGAATCGCCTTGTGCTTGAAAAATGAGTCGAGAATAATAGACCTTTTTTTGTTGCCTCATTAGATTCACGGATTGGTTTCTTAAAAGTTTGAATTGACCTAAATAATACTTTTTCTTTGTTCTGTCTCCACTTGTAGTACGAGAAGTCTTTCTTCTTCAGCAATGCAAGGATCTCTGTTGTCATCCAAGAAGTTAGCGGGGTGTTATATGAGCGTGTGGACACGTGTGAACGACTGCGTTCAATGGCATGGCGAAGGGCTTTTGTTATGTTCTCCAATTCAATGTTGGCATCATCGTCATACTATGTTTCAAATTCGATGGAGAGAATGTGATTCCGTAATAAGTTGTAATTGATTTTGCTTGCATTGCTGAAAAATTGTGCATTCTTGTTTGGAGTTTTCCTTATGAAAACAAAGGTAGAAAGGTGATCTGCTATCGGTTCATTATAAACACCAGCATTCACTTTCGATGATACGTTAGTTAAGATGTGATCAATCGTTGTTGCTGACGTACTGGTTACTCTCGTAGGGGTATGTATGACTAACTAAAGTGCTTATTTGGGCCGGTTGGTACATGGTCAACGAAGTGAAAAAAACAGCGCGTAACACAGGACAGAGAAGAGACGGACGAAGCGCTGTCCGTCTCTTCTCTGTCCTGTGTTACGCGCTGTTTTTTTCACTTCGTTGGGTATGTATGAGATTACGAATATTGAATGAACTAACCAATTGTGTGTAATGAGTGTAACTAGTGTTTGCGGTGTCTATGTTCACATCCCCAACGATGACTGCTCGGTTCTGGTACTTAGTTGAAAGACAGAAAAGAATTTCTTCCATCCTATCAAAGAAATGCGCTGCATTGGAATTTGGTGGACGGTAAACCACGCCAATTATGCCAAAACAGTGGAGTCTGATAAAAAGTGCTTCTATATTGGTAGAGCTGTGGTTCAGGAAGTATATAACTGTAGATTCGCAGCCTTTTTTTTTTACAAAAAGCGCCACTCCACCACCACGTGAACATGAGTCTCGCTGATGTGATATGGTTTCGTATCCGGGAATGTTGACATTCTCTCCTTTTTTTAACCATGTTTCTGCAGTTGCTATCACATCAAAGTGGTTTGTATGTTTAGATAAGAAAGCAAGAAGCAAATTTAGGTTTTTCCTTATACTGCGGATATTGCATTGGAATATGTTAGTGTGTGTCTTATCTATGAGCTGATCTACTTAAGTTATCGTGACAGCCATTTCTCTGAAAATTCTTGTGGTAGGTGATCAAGAAGAGCAGCTACACTAGCTTCGCGAGATCATCCTCGCATGTAACGTGAACTACCTTCAAGTTCTCGGACTTCCTAGCAAGGATTTTTCTTTTGGAAACCCAGACGAATCTCCAGTTCTTATCTTTCTTTCTTTGTATAGCCTTACCTAATAGAACCTTTATTAACAGTTATTAAATTAACTGTATTGAGGAAATACAGTTAATTTGTTAGCTCTCAGTTTTCAAACTATAAAAAAGGCAAAAATAAATAAGAAATATGCAATTAGAAATAACGAATACAGGAAATGAAGCAGAATATTTCACCAACAACAATAGGTAAATGAATTAATGAAGCAATTTAAAAAGGGTGATTTAAGAGTAATAATTGGTTTACAGTATGATTCTTTTTGAAGCTTCAATAAACTCCAGCCAGGCATCGGCAACTTTCCTGTCAGTGAATCCCAGGGACAAAGCCATCAAAGAAAGTACATTGTTGGTTGGTCGGTCGGTCGGTCGGTCGGTCGGTCGGTCGGTCGGTCGGTCGGTCGGTCGGTCGGTCGGTCGGTTGGTTGGTTGGTTGGTCGAAATAGCATACGACAAGTTAATAAATGTTCCTAAGCCAATTTACAACGCAAGTTTTCCATTCAAAGTTGTGAGGAACAACCACCGAACTCGGAAGCAATGGATCACACAAGAACTGCTTACTAAGATTAGGCTGCAAAACACTTTGTATCACAAGTTTATCAAAACTAAAGATGCGAATGACTTACGTATCTTTAAGAATCTCCGTAATCGCCTCAACAAGGAACTTAAAAAAGCTAGAGCAGATTATTACACAAATCAGTTTGTTGCATGTCAGGGTCACACTGATGTAACGTGGAAAAAGCTAAACAATATTCTAGGGAAACAAAGTTGTGAAAAAGAACTTTCCACACTTGTACTAAACGGGAAGCTATATCCGGCCAGGAACTGGCCAATGAATTTAATCGCCATTTTGTAAGCATTTTTGGTGAAGCGAAAGTGTTCAATGACCTCCTAAACATTACCTCGATTGAAAATACTCTATTTCTTAGCCCGATTGATGAAGATGAGGTGATGGGCACATTCAACACGCTAAACAACACGACATCTTGTGACATTGATGGATTCCAAGTTAAACCAATTAAGTTTATATTTGACATTATTTCGCTGTACATTACGCATATTCTCAACAAGTGTATCATTAAGGCAGTGTTTTCCTCGTGGTATGCAGCTTGCGCGTGTATCAGTAATTTATAGAAAGGGTGACAGAAATCAATTGGGAAGTTACAGGCCAATACCTATACTACCAATATTTTCAAAACTGTTTGAAAAAGTTATTCATAAGCGCTTCGTGAGCTTTGAATCTAAGCATTCCCTAATTAGCGGCTCTCAATTTGGTTTAAGAAAACACTGTTCGACAGAGCTCACGTTACTGGAACAAAAAGAACACATTCTAAAGGAACTTGACAAAAATAGAATAGTTATTGGGATCTATGTCGACTTTACGAAGGCTTTCGACCTAATAAACCATGAACTCGCCCCGCCGCGGTGGTCTAGTGGCTAAGGTACTCGGCTGCTGACCCGCAAGGCGCGGGTTCGAATCCCGGCTGCGGCGGCTGCATTTCCGATGGAGGCGGAAATGTTGTATGCCCGTGTGCTCAGATTTGGGTGCACGTTAAAGAACCCCAGGTGGTCTAAATTTCCGGAGCCCACCACTACGGCGTCTCTCATAATCATATAGTGGTTTTGGGACGTTAAACCCCACATATCAATCAATCAAACCATGAACTATTGCTGCGCAAGTTAGAGCGTTGCGGATTTCGTGGACATGCATCTGCACTCGTAAAATCTTATCTTGAATTCCGTAGACAGGCAGTTGTTGTAAGCGGATTCTTATCCGATACACGGCCTGTTCAGTGTGGCGTCCCACAAGGCAGCATTTTGGGCCCGTTTCTTTTTTAACATGTTTATAAATGATATTGTGCAGACTATACCCTTCGCAAAAATTGTATGCTACGCTGACGACACGAGCATATTTCTAGCTGGAGATAATATAGGCGAGTTGACAGAACAAGCAAATGACGCACTAGACAAACTTGATAACTGGACACGAAAGAACGCATTTACAGATAAACAGCTCAAAAACTAAAGTCGTCATCTTTAGAGGAAAAAACAAAAATGTCGCATTAACAAGAGATATATGATTTCAGCGTATTTCCCTAGAAATAGTGTCATCGATTAAAACATTAGGAATTATGATAAATTAAAAACTGTCCTGGGACGACCATGTAACCTATCTTGGTAGCAAGCTGTCGCAGATGATAGGCATTGTTTACAGAAAACGTGAGATGCTGCCGCTGAACGTGATGATCCTAATCTATCAGTCTTTATTTTATTCTCATCTAAACTACTGTCACTTAGTCTGGGGTACCACGACACAAGAAAACCTAAACAAATTACACGTCCTACAAAAGAGCTTCTTACGCGTAATGGAAAACCTTCCTCGCTGGCACACAACAACCGAACTTTTTACCAAACACAAAATTGTGCGAGTATCTAAATTATATAAGTATCGTCTTTGTCATTCCTTCAAGCGTGAAATCAAGTATAGTACATTTCTACTTCGCAAGATTGCTCTGCTAGAGGCGCGAAAACATATATTCAGAACAAGAAATACAGATATATGGCACGTTCAAACATATAGAACAACTTACGGCACGCAAACCCTGAAAAACCAGCTTCCGCGACCGCTCAATAGCTTCGCAGCTAAAAACGCACCCCTTGAAACATTGACAAATGAAGAGTTGTTACCATTTTTTCTTTCATAATTCCTGTTATCTGTTTGCTCGCGATTTCTGTACCTTAAAAGTGTACTTCCTTGTATTGTGTCTTTCATTTTTCTTTTTCTGTTATATTATGCACATTTGGTTGTGTTATATTACGCACATTTGGTGAATCCTTGCTGTTCGCCAAGTTAGGGGTCAGCAGCTCAGTCAAGCTGTTTTTTTTGGTTAGAGTTTTCATTGGAACGATCCTCGGATTTTGCAGCTTTTACTGCGGGCCCCTGTCATCATGCACACAATGATGATGAAATAAACGTATTATTATAATTATTATTATTATTATTATTATTATTATTATTATTATTATTATTATTATTATTATTATTATTATTATTATGTTGGTCGGTCGGTCGGTTGGTCGGTCGGTCGGTCGGTCGGTCGGTCGGTCAGTCGGTCGGTCGGTCGGTCAGTCGGTCGGTCGGTCGGTCGGTCGGTCGGTCGGTCGGTCGGTCGGTCGGTCGGTCGGTCGGTCGGTCGGTCGGTCGGTCGGTCGGTCGGTCGGTCGGTCGGTCAGTCGGTCGGTCCTCAAAGTCCTGGCGCAGAGCCCACTATGCTACATCTTTCTTTTGTGAATCAGCAAAGGCCCCACTATATACGATTGCACAAGGCAACACGTGAACCCACGCAGCGGCTCACTTTGTTTACGCTTTTGAAGGCGATAGTCTTGCAATATTTACGCAAAACTTTTGGTGTATCTGTCGGTCTGCCTGTAGGTGTCTGTCCTCCGATTCAGCCACCCGGCAAAAGACTTATTACGTTGATGTTTTCATAGACGGTTGTCTTTCTTCGGATACATTAAGCAGAAATTTTCTGCTGACTGTTTGTTGGTGTCTCTTCAAAGATTCAGCCAGCTGGCGAAAGATTATGCGCATGATGAGGCCCATCCATCTTGATCTGGTAGCAGCGTTTATACTTGCAAACAATGTCATTCAAGAAGCAAATATTACTAACACTTCTGGCGTAACATCAGTATGTAAACATTACCTAGTGTGTGTTTTATTTAGGAAATGCATATATACTTAAGTCTAAATATCGAAGTGTTTATGAATCTCCACTGACAATGTGACGCTATGAACGAAAAAGGTGTTTCCTACGCTTGGCTAGAACAGATAAAACGACACGTGACTGCCACGTACCAGTAGCTCTCCGTTGTAAATGTTTCCTTTCTTCACGTTACTGCCAGATGGAGCCATATTTCACGCAGGACTCACTGATATTCTAACTCAGGGCGTGAAATACACGTTTATTTCCTCTCTAAGACAGTATCGTCTTAGAGAGGATGTCTTTTTCAGGGCAGCACGCAGATACACGGCAATTTTTTTCTCATCGTTGTATTACCATGTCTTAATGTTCAGTCTAGGGTAACCAACCGAAAGTGACCATATTTGAGCATCGTATTCAACTGCACCCTTACCATGTGTACTGGGTTATGTCTTTCTTCTCACTCCTAAATGGAGCGTTAAAACCAGCAGACACCACATCGGCTGAAGATGCAGACAATGTGCCGAGGGTTGACAGCACGAAGCTATAAAAGGCAAAAAAGTTTTGTAGAACGCAGCACTTCACATCTCTAGATCACTTGTCTCGACTTCTCAACGCGCTTCTATGTAAATAAATCTGTCGTTCGTACCAGCACTACTTCTCTCTGAATTGTTGGACAATGTATCCTACGATGGGAGCCAGAGATCAATAATGATACCTGCAGGAGCCGTAGTCACAAGAGCAGCCAATAGCATCGCATGTGTTATCAAGGAACAACTTTGCAGAAGTGCAAAAGAAGGTATCGAGTCCAGAGCTGTTTCGCGTCTGAGTAAAAGGTAAAACGGTCAGTACCAGTAGCGTTGTGCCGCGAAAATTTGTACGCGAGCAAGCCCCAGTCATGTTGGTCGGCTGACACAGGTTTCGCAAGAATAACTGTCAGGGCCTGGTTGCTCTGGATTTGCATCGGTGCTGAAGAGTTGATTGAAGTGGGCCATAACGAGAGAAGATACGAGCTTCGAGAAAGATGCTTCTTGCGAGGAATCTGAGTTTAAGGTTGAGTCTTGCTTTTGCAAGTCTGGGAGAGGCGCAGCAGTTTTCGCGAACATTTATTCTGATAGGATAGCAATAGCATGGGCGCTCTCGACGTGTTTTTTCGTTGCCATCGCTGCCATGTTTTGTACAGAGTCTAAATCGATAACATCGCCCGAGAAACCAATGTTCTATCCCCTACTAAAAGCACGAGCGAGGTCTAAGCACGCGGCTGAAGCATAGATCAAACGAGCTGGTCTATCTCAGTCTCCTAGAGAGCGCATGCAATAACGTATCCCTGCGAGCCAGGCATGCCGTCAAATGCTGCTCAAGGAGAGAGAAAACAGCCCTCCCGTCTTTGCGCAGCGTGAAGAGAAGTAGAGGAGTGCGACGCTTTAGCAGCATGTGAATTTTTTTGTTGAATAGCGTTGTGGGCTCACACGCAACAAAAAAAAACAAAAAATTGGCCCTGAATATACAGTTACACCGCAAATTTTGTTGAAAGACGATAGTCTTGCGTCTGCCCCGCCGCGGTGGTCTAGTGGCTAAGGCACTCGGCTGCTGACCCGCAGGTCGCGGGTTCGAATCCCGGCTGCGGCGGCTGCATTTCCGATGGAGGCGGAAATGTTGTAGGCCCGTGTATTCAGATTTGGGTGCACGTTAAAGAACCCCAGGTGGTCGAAATTTCCGGAGCCCTCCACTACGGCGTCTCTCATAATCATCAGTGGTTTTGGGACGTTAAACCCCACATATCAATCAATCAATCAATCAATCGATAGTCTTGCGTCTGGAGAGAGTGAAAAAAACGTTTGTTTTCAGGTTCTGTGCAAGAAAAGTGATTAATGGTATTCTGGCGGCACGGCGTTAGAGTGCCTCGATCGTGTAGCAGAGGCGAACGAGCGCATTCGAGACACGTTAGACACGAGAACCATCTGGCAGTTATCTTCGAAATCGAAGACATGCGCTCCTGCGGAGAAAGATGCGCACTTGTCTCGGAGGTGATAAACTGTAGAACGCAAAGCGACGGGCAGCTGGCACCACCATGTCGTGGTAGCAAAGCGTTGGAAACACTTTTTTGAGCATCGCGTTGCACTGTCAGTGCAGCGTGATAAACGCTACAGTTTTTGTGTGCCTCTTCAAGTATGCAGGCAAACATACAAAACATCGACGTGCTGTTATGGCGCATTAGATATGCGCAATATTTGCTTTTTAATTGACAATCGCACAACTATGAACGCTGAAGGTTGAGCAATATTGGTGGGCGCTGTAGATGGGGTCGGCCGTTTAGGACCGTTTGAGGTATCGGTATTGGCAGACAAACAGACAAGTGTACAGACAGACAGAGCAAATTTTTTTTTCCGTCGAAGGTCCCAAAGAAGACTATCGTCTTTAAAAAATGACTCTTCACAACTTGCCCAATTTTTCTACGTGGCTATGTTTGAAGTTTTGTTGTAAGAGCATGGTCGCGATTACTGGCACGCACCTTTATTGTTGTGTCTTTGTGTTGTAGTGCGTGGCAGTTTCCTACGCCATACGTGTTGTTGCGTGCTCAACTCCTTAATAAATATTTCATAGAACAGACAAGCATTCATTCAGCCAATAAATGAACTAATGGCTGAATAATTGAACCACATGAACACGCAGCTACGTGCCCCGCAGTCAGCTGGACTACGGCACGCTCGCCTGCCTGGCTAGCAACCCTGTGGGCGTGGCAGCGACCCCTTGCTTCTTCTCGGTGCTTGCACCAGCGCCAAAGTGCAGTGTAGTTCATCCGGGTCCTCGGCTCGCCTGCATCACAGCGTCACCACTCGTCAACGGCGCCTCCCTTGTCGTCCAACTAAAAGACCCACAAGGAGTGCTCCGGGCTTCTCTCAGATCAGCGCAGCCCGTGATTCTGGTAGTATGGCGTTCTGAGAATAATTCGTGTTGCCCGTTTAACACGGGAGTGTTTTATGCTGGGGTCCACCAAAACTTCTCTGACAGATTTCCGTCACGTATATGTCGTTGTTAGAGTTTACATGACCAGAATTCAAAGATATGAACCAGAAGAAAAAAAGAAAAAGATGTAGCGGAGCGGTAACAAGTAGTGTTCAACGAGCGAGCTCCCAGTGAAGAGAGAGGAAGCGAACCAAACGCTAGTGTTGATGATGACGACGACGATGATGACGATTTGTGGCTTTGCCCCTTTTCAATGGGTGATCACATATATTGTGTTATAGTCTGTAGTACTGCGATGAGGCGGGGCCCTCTAACGGTCACCTATTTAAATAAAGCACGAGATGCCGAGCCTGCCGAGTGTGCGGGTGCAAAAACGGCGTACCGTTTGCGTGACTCCATGGAGAGAGCACAGCTGGAGTAGAGTGTACCAGAAGCGCTGGTACACTGTAGCTAGAGTGTACTGTATAGCAGCTGCGGGTGTATTAATAGAGTGCCTCGACGTGCTCTTTCAGGCTGAAAACAACCGCGTTGTCTGATACAGCGGTAGTCATGACTGATGTCAATCGTCAATGCACGCAGCGCGGATTCGCAGCCTTTCAGTAAAAGCACTTTGTGCTGCGCATGCCTTAGCAAACGCAAAAACATTCATAGGTGTTGCTAGTTATAGGTTTGTAAAGCCGAATCACAACAAATAATCGAACGTTGCGTGCCTAAAGGCGTTGCAGAACGTAATAACCCTTACTACTAGCGTGGCCTCTGGGATCCTGGCTGCGCCTGAGTGGGGCGCAGATTTTTAATTCCTGAGACGTGCAGACATCCCTATTCACTTTTATACTTTGTGGGTGTGTATGTAATTTGGTTATTTATTTATCTTACACAACATACCCGCCCAAATTTTCAACATTCATCAGCAGTGATAGATTTGCTGACGTAAGAGCTCTAAGGTCTACTCAGTGTTTAGCTAAATTTTGAAGCGATCAGGATTCGCGCGAAGGTTCCGAGGCTGCATTTTCTGTGATTGATCGATTGTCGGATATATTTGTCTTCGTGTCATCTTATTGAATGCCTGTTTAAGATATGACTTATTTCCCATTTATTGGAAATATAAGCGAAAGTGTGGCAGACCTAAATATGTCGTTTGGCAATTGCAGAGGAAACCGATATACTCATGCGATACTTGTAATTTTAGGAGCGAAACCTCTTAAGCTCTTACGATGTCCGTTTTCGTCGTCGCAGCTTCCCGTCGGACCAGAACGCAAGTGGCAATATGTACAGTAGCGGCCACGTCTTTGTAGAGCACGCGAGCAGCCGGTTTTCATTCTGCGGGGCAAAACCGTGAAGCAGTATCGGGCTCTGACGTGCTCAGCTTGACAACTAGGTCCCGCGTGCTCCTGTTATACAACTACAGAGCCCGAAACTCCCTCAAGGTAGGTTTTGACCAGCAGAGCAAAAAGCGGCTTCTCGCACGCTATACACAGGCGTGGCCGCGGCTGTACAGTACATAGAGCGTTGATAGCACACACACGGCTTGAAAATAGATCGTACTCTGTACATTCATCCGTGCATCCATCATTCCCTGTATCTCTCCGTCCTTCGGTTCGTGCATGCATCTTACCATCCATCCATACGTGCGTTTGTCTGCTCCTCGTGTATGTGTCCACCCGTCCGTGCATCTGTCAATGAGCCCATGCTTGCATCCGTCTATTCGTGCGTGCGTCCGTCCGTCCACCAGCGTATCTGCTTGTCCGTGCATCTGTCCATCTGACGATGCGCGGGTACGTCCGTCCGCCCATGTAGCGGTGCACCTGTCCGTCCACCCGTCCGACCACGCGTGCGTCCATTCGTCCATCCAATCGTGCATTTCTCCGTGTATCTGTCCTTCCGTCCATGCATCCATCCATCTGCATATTTGACCGTCAGACCGTGCGTTCTTCCGACCATCTGCCCATCCTTCAGACTAGTAGGCGACTTCGACGTAGGCATTGTGTACCTTAGAAAATTCACTGCATCGTCATCATCATCAACTTCCTGTATCTGCAGCCGTTTATTTATTGCCGCGAATTCCACGTGCAAGCTATAGACTGCATATGGTACACAAAAAATCGTTCATTCAGGGAGGTAAATTTCGGAAATGTTTTCACCAGATAACAAAAAATATTTTAATTGTAGATGTTCAGGAAGAAAATACAACTCGGAATGAATACTTGCAGTTTAATTTAGCCACGACACTTTTCATTATCACACCTTTAGGCATAAAATAAATAAACTAAAAATACGTATGGAGGAAAGAAAGAAGATGCCATTGAAACAAAAGTATGACTTTCACGCCCACACTAAAAAATAACACCAACTTTGTGAGAACGGGTTAAACGCAATGAAACCATTTGGCATCCACTCATCTAGCGTAAATCACGATGAATATGACGGGCAACAAGGTGACAGGTACTGCTTGCACGTTTTAACAAAGCGTGGCGTGGGGTAAAACATGACGGACGTGCGAGGCGATGCGGCGTTGACCTTTGAAAAAATGCCACACTCTCAGCAGGGCTGTGCAAGTAGAGACACTCTAAGTGGTAGTAGGCTGGAGTAATGTCTGTAGAGAAAACAAGTTTCGAATGAAGCGACACCCTCTCCTTTTGTCCTCGCTTATTTGCCTAGTGCGCCACCTGGATTGTACCAAACTTACATAAAGAAAGAGAAAGTTTTGGTTCTGTTGCTACGGCGAATAGATTTGAGTGAAACCAAATGAAAGGAAATTAGCCGTAGTATAATGAAATATTTGTTTGAATAAAAACGGTATAACACAAGAGCAAGCGGGATGTCCGTTAACTGGCAACGTTGTGCAATTGTATATTTCACACCACTAGCCGTGCGTCTTGCGCCGTCTGGACAGTTCTCCGGATGTGCTTTGCTCGTGCTTATGATTTGGCACAGTGAACGAGCTTCGTGGCAGTGACCACAGGGCGAGGCGTTGTGATGAAGGATTACAGCCGGCTTGTGCACACGCAACAAAGAAACCATGGTCAGACTAGTACGAACGCTTGAGTAGCAGCTCTGCGATAATGGTTTTGTAATGTCCTGGATGCACACACACACATGTGTGTGTGTGCATCCAGGACATTACAAAACCAGGACATTACAAAACCTACCGCTTCTCGTTGGCCGCGAATAAATCTAATAACGCATATGTTAGTTTCGCGGAAACCTTTTGTTCAGTATCCCAGTTTTATTAATTTGTGCAGCACAGCACACGAAAATATCTTGGAATCGCCGTTGCTATCAGGAGCCACACAATGAAATGTACTCTTCGAAAGTGCACATGTGAAGGACGCCACGCCTTCAACTTGGCGGAAATACTTAAGGTGGCCGCTAGATGGCAACAAATTTCACATAAGGTCTATACTTTCCTAGGCATCACTATGTGTTATTTCTCATTATTATTGTGCTTAACAAGCAAAACAAACCCTTGAATTTACACCCTTTTCGTACAGTCCGTGAAATAGAAAGCACTTTACGAGCTTCAGCGTTCATTGGCTAGGTGTCGTGATACTGAGGAATCAATTGTGTGTGAGAAAAACTGGAAAAAATATACATATTATTTTATCGCTTTGCATTACATTCGTTCGACAACGACTTGTTCCTTAATTTCTAAGAGGATTCCTTAAAGATGTCTTCGGCGTCCGCTACACAGGTTAACGGCATTTTACTGCCAAACAAAAGGTTTCAGATTCCAGCATTGGACTTCATCGCCTCACTTTGATAAGGCTAGATAACCAAATTATTCGTGCATTCTGCCCTAAGTGCATGTTGGTGTACCCCAGGTGGCATATGAATTCGGGCGACTATATTTTGGCTCCCAGAGTTACGCAAGAGCTTTTTTGTATCGTTATTTTGAAATGCAGGTTACATAGCAAAGTTTATTTTTGTCTTCTCGTGCAGCTCAAGGGCCCTGTGTTTCGTCACCACCTGCTGGCCACTGTTTTCATGGTGAGCCCTTCGGGACAGCACAGCTCAGCGTCGATTCCGATTCACTTGGCCCCGACAAGACTTCAGGAGGACAACGCAAACGCAGGGTGCAACCAAGCTTCAGTCTCATGGCTGGGCTGGACACTGACGATTCATTTCGCGATGATTCGGAACCTCAACTACCAGGCTCTAAAGATGCGCCATTAGAGATATGCAGAGGCTCATGCACGCCTAACAGCGATGTTGGAGTGTTTTAGTGCCGGGTACCCCAAATCATTCGCTCACCGTGTTTCTTTTTGTAATTTTTTTGTTCTTTTGTTATCTGCCCACTGTTTTACTTCACCGGTCACACCCAAGGAGTGTACAATAGGATCCAAGAACTTGCCTTCGTAAGCCGCTTGAGTACTCAGGCACTAATACTCTTCGTTGGCGAGTTTGTTTACTGCGTACGGATTCTCTGTCACTGTGTTGCTTTAGTAATAACGTTACATTACGCATAAAGAACATGAGCTGAGCTTCTTCTCATAGGCTCTGCGACAAACTGATTTCATAAAGTAGGCAACTCTGTTACGGAGGACAGATTCGGGGTGTTGAAACGTGCTATTGTGTAGGAGGAAGTCAAGACCGTTACGTGCACAATGGTCCCAGACAGCCCCGGAAGTGGGAAAACGTCGCTGCGTGTGTTTCTATTTTTATACAGAATGTTGGACTGTTGCACAATTGAATAAATACTTTTATAAAGTGAAACAGCTTTTTGATCTTCACCTGCCTGCGATATGCGGGAGCACCTCTTCTTGGAAAAATACTCCAGGTAAGTATGTCCCTACGCATTTGGGAGAGTTCCCTTTTAAGGACAAGGCTCCTTAAGCTGTGGGTCGTGCATCCGCAATGTACGTGTAGTAGTAGTCGTCGTAGAAGCAGGTAGCCACCTCCACGGCCAGACTATAGAGGAGCGACATGTGCACACTTTTTTTTTTAATTGAGGAGGAAACCCATGCATGTTAATCGTAAATAAAGTATTTGCTGATGCAATAACCTACAGAGGCGAGTATCGGTGACTCAATCTCCAATAAAATTGGCCTTGAATTTGATGCTTACTAAACAAGACTAGCATAGGAATGATGCACTTTAAGCACTCTCTGACCAGAGAAGGTTGCCACGTTGAATTCGCTAGGCGTAACCGCCTTGGTTTCAGCAAGGTTTAGCTAGGGTCGGGCCCCAGTGCCCTGAACTAGTGGCCATGAAAGAGGAAAACTAGACACGAAGTACAGACCGTAAGAAAGTACATGCACCGTTCCTCTAGTCCGGCCGTGCCACCTCTCGTTTTGTCGTTGGAATGACGGTACTTTTATATAATGAAACGATGCGAGATGGTGGTACTTGCAGTGTTCACTAGATGGACGGACGGACGGAAAGACCCGCGGACGGAGAGACAGATATATGCACGGACGGATGAATGGACTCCTGTATAAATGAACGGATGGAAGCACGGACGAACGGACGCACCTATAAATGCACGAAGGGATGGACGGATGCACGGAGGGGTGGACGGACGGATGGACGCACAGACGGGTGGATGGACGCACAGATGGACGGACCTGCGGACGGGCGCATGAACAGACGCATGAACGGACGGATGGTCACACGGACGGACGGAAGCAAGAACGAACGGATGGACGGAAGCATAGACAGACTAATGAATGCTTCGCCCACTCAAAGTTCTGGACTGCGGAATATCTTGTGATTTTTTTGTGTTGCTATTGGAAGGGCGTGAAAAAACATCCCGCGGGGACCCCATGCCAGATGGTCTGGAGCTGTTTTATCATGAGGTACCCTCGAAAGTCTCAAGGCGCTCTGGCATGAGGGAACATTTCGAGATTTTTCCAAAAGAGAAAGAGGTATACAGGAGGTATACTGTACGCCGAGTTTTATCAGTAGCATCTTTTATGACACGCAAATGCCACCTGTGAGATTTCATCTGACCCAAGTGGCAAACCAGATTAGCTTGGGCGGTGTAGCAGCGGTCATAAAGTTGATGGCGATCAAGAAAATTGATGCGGTTTGCCCTGATCGCGATTTAAATGTCGCCGTGTGACACCGGGCACTTTTATATTATAATTTAGAACACACTAACTATAATTACCTATTTGACAAAAACGATGATTTTTATTTCGTGAAATCATTATGATCTTTTCATTGACATGGCATACTATATATGAGAACATGCATGCATTGCATATATACGATAATTTTTGGAGTGAACAAAAATTAAATAAATGTCATGGTATGACAGCGATGTCATGTCAAGATGGCGTGACACACATGCCATCTTTGTAATGAAAGCAAAAACAAATAAAAGGATCCGATACAGTTGCTTCATTGCCTGTGGCATATCTCAGCACACTGATCTAACATGAGTTACATGCCATACCATACAAGAAATGATACCAACCGTATCAAAAGCACTGGTGTTATAGAGCCTAGGTAGCAAAAAATCCGGTGTCTTTTTCATAATATGATTATATGATTAAAGCACCATATGATTATGAGAAACGCCACAGTTAAGAGCTTCGGGAATATTAACCACCTAGATTTTTTTAACGTGCACTCAAACCTGAGCACATGGGCCTACAACATTTTCGCCTATTTCTCTTTCAAAAATATTCACGCACACTTGAACTTGTTGACAAGCATGCTCCGTGTTATTGCCGCGTATGTAACAACGCCATCTTTTATCCACGCATATGATTTGTAGTAAATGTACTGCAGCACAACAGAATGTTGGGAGAGTTGACTATTGAGCATCACTGAAAAATAAGCGCTAAAAACCAACAAGCACAAAAAGTAAAAGCGGATAATGGACCGTTGCGGCTAATAACTATTTCAATTACAGCCACCATCTTCCAATACACATTTCCAGGATATAGCGCTAGCGCAACATTGCTTTGAAAACATAAAGCAAGAAATAACAAGTATAACACAGAAAAGGAATATGCGATAGCACTTGCAATATAGCAAGGTGGAAGTGAAAGCTGTCCATCAGAAAAGAAGCTATCCTGAAGAAATTGAAGTTCAGAAGGATAAAGGAACATCGAGGTGTCGTTTACACATGCGATGTTGTTCTTCAAGATAAAAAAATTCGGCAGATCCCGCGTACCTTTAAATCGATGTTATGCGAAGTTCGCGGAGGGAACGTGAATGTGTTGCGAATTTCAAATGCGAAGCATTTCCTAGCGAACTTCGGTGACTTTGAGCGTATCTATCTATCTATCTATCTATCTATCTATCTATCTATCTATCTATCTATCTATCTATCTATCTATCTATCTATCTATCGATCGATCTATTTAGGCACCTACGACTTTTAGCTCTCCTGGCATTTCGATATTGGTATCGATACCAAATTTCGCATTTCATAACACGACTGTATGAAGAATATATTTGACTAGTCTTAACATTAAAATCATGACATGATGTCATGATTTACATTTCATGGTTCTGCAGCTCTTCAGGTGGTTTCGTTCACATGACATGCTGCAAAACTCGTATGGTATGACATGATTGCATGGCAAACACAAGAGACAGACCCTAACATGAAAATTATGACATGCGTGCCATGTAGCAACATGGCTACATGTCATGCTCATGTTGCTCTCGCGCCCGTTTCGCTAGCCTCACATATACCAAATTTAGTATTACGGTACGTGAATGAATGACGAAGGTATGCGACTGGTGCAAATATGATAATCATGAGATGCGTGTCATGTAACAACATGACTACATGCAACGCTCAAGATGTGTTGGCGGTCGTTTCGCTAGCTTCACTTATACCAAATTTGGTGTTACGGAACGTGAACGGATGACGAAGGTATGATACTGGTGCAAACATGATAAACATGAGATGCGTGTCATGTAACAACATGACTACATGCTACGCACATGATGCGCCCGCAGCCGTTTCGCTAGCTTCATATTATTTATTATTATTATTATTATTATTATTATTATTATTATTATTTTATTTTATTTTCACCAAAACAGGTACAATGGCGAAAAATGGGGAGACGGCAAAAAGCTGGAGTTATTGCAGCTTGACTAAGCACCGTCCACCCTACGTCAGCAATGACAGGGTAAAAACGAAATACAATAAAATGAAAAAAAACAAATATTATAAAGCAGAAAACAATTCAAGCAGAAGACAAAGTAAATGACAGGTCAAGGTATACAAACAAAAAGGAATATTTCATAAACACATGAACACAGTAATTCGCAAAGTATGTATCATTGCTTTCGTACATAAGAAAGGTATACAATGAGGTTACACAAAAGAAATAATAAGAAAAAAATATATAAAGGTACACAATAAATGATGCAAAACAATACATATGTGACCTATGTAAACAGTACAAATATACAAGAATAGTGTTTGCACATCGATATTGTTTAATGTGTCAATTTTTATGTCTTGCTGCTCGTATGAGTTCCATATAGTAGGTAGCATGTGGCTAAGTCTTTGGGTGCCGTAATTGGTGCGAGATAACGCAATTTTCCACGGGGGTTTATATCGATGGAAGTAAATGGTTTGTGTATGTTCAAGATTTGCAAGTGTCAGGAATGCGTCGAGTTTCCCTCTGTTTGCGCTAATATAGGATTGTAACAACCTGAATTTGTATAAGTCATTTGCCTTAACAATTTTATGTTTAACAAAGAGTTGTCCTCTGTGTTCAAGGTATGATACGTTTTCTATTGCCCTGATCGCCCTTTCCTGAAGTATTTTTTGCCTATTTAAATTTGTTGAGTAGTGTTTGCCCATACCAAAGCGCAGTAGTTCAAGTGGGCATAGAAAAGAGCCTGATATAAGAGTCGCTTTACAGTAACGGGCAAAAGACGTCGACAACGATTTAGAGTGCCAACCACGCATCTCAACTTTAAACTAATGTGGTCTGTATGTACCAAACTCGGTATTACGCAACGTGAACGGACGATATAGGTAAATGACACATCCAAACATGATAATCACGACATGCGTGTCATGTAACAACATGACTAAATGCCACACACATGATGCTCTCGCTGCCGTTTCGTTATAGTTTCACATATGCCAAATTTGGTATTACGTGACGCCAATGGATGACGAAGGTATGTGACTTGTGCAAACATGACAATCATGAGATGCGTGTTATGTGAGAACATGACCACATGCCACAGTCAAGACGCCAATACATTTCGACGTGACGCGGTGCGCGTGCTCACCGGCGTTCATTTCGTAGCGTCACACCGACGTTGCCACGCCAGGCGGTGGTCCTGCCATATATATACTCGCAGGCGCGTGCCACGCTGCGTTGCTTTAACGCATGGGCGTTTCAGCGCGTCCGGGCGTCCCTCCGTCACGAAAAGAGGGAGACGCAGTGTTGTCTGGGTAACGGATTGGCATAGAGGAATGTTACTCTATGACGTGGGCGCGAAATGCAGCACGTAGCATTTCGCCCCGGTCGCCGTCTGGCCGCTCCGACGGACGCTGGTCGCGCCTGGCGTCACACTATAGAGTGCTCGCGTTTTGCTAACTTAGCGTCACTGTTCCCGGCGTGCGCGCACGTCGACGCTCCATAGAAGTATATTGGGCCCTTCATGATGCGCTCGCGGCTGTTTTGCTAGCTCCACATATACCAAATTTGGTGTGACGTGAGGTCAATGGATGACGAAATATATGACTGGTGCACACATGATAATCCTGACACGCGTGTCAAGTAAGAACGTGACAACATACCACACTCATAGCGCGCTCGCGGCCGTTTCGCTAGCTCCCAATATACTAAATTTGGTATCACGTGACGTGAAGAGATGACGAAAGTAAGCGACTCATCCAAACATAATAATCATGACACAGAAGTCGTGTACGGCATCATTTATCTCCACCTCGTAATGTTGTGCTTGTTTTAAAGGGACATATCAACATTTCTCATTGATGCTTCGCATATCATCGATTCCCACTGTACGTATGATTTGGCAATTTTTTATAAGAATTTCATATATACTGCTACCATACAGCCGTCACGTCAGGATAAGAATAATTTATTTAACTGCAATACACTGAGTGTGATTGACTGTTTATATCAACGATAAAGTCACGAAAACACGCATATCTGTAATATTAATTCTAGAGCGTTAAGAACAATCAGTACATCTTCTTGAAGTGAATGACAACGAGTGCGCAAAGCTATACGTCCTAAGATCCCCAATGTCTCTACTGAAGTCGCCGACTAAAAAAAAAACGACGGATGGATGAGAAGGTTCACGGGCGCACGGATGGACGGATGAATCAATAGATGGACGGGTTGATGGACGCACGGATAGATGGACGGGCAGACGCATGGCGCAGGTGATCATGTATTATGTTGTATAATTGAACATACCAAAATTCTGTTGTTTACGCATTCGTTTTTGTTCTTTTGTTTTTGTTCGGTAGGTGTTCAGTTTCGGTTTGGGTTTTTTGAGGCGTGGTGTACGCCAACAGATTTGGCCCGAAGCCAGAAGGGTCGGCTGCTTTTTAGGTAGAACGTAATGTTCGTGAAATCTCACTTGTGGTTGCATTGAGATTGTGAGGAGGTTTATTGATGTAGCGAAGAGGCAACGAGGTCGCGAGGAAAAAGGACCGTACGGCAAGGCTCTCAAAAACGGCACCGGCTCTCGCGCCCTCAGAACGCACAGTTTTTCGTCCTTTTTCGCAGGCGATAAAACGTTGGTGCATCGGCTTTACTACATTATAAGTAGTACATGCGTACTGCTATAAGAAAACCGTCACGTTGGGTTAATGGCAATTGTAGTGAAGTGGCATCCACTGAAGCCATCCATCCAGCAGTGTCCAGGGCCGCCATCTTCGCTGTCACAAGCGCTACATATCAGCTTACCGCGTCTAGTGTTGCTATGGACATGTTACTGTGGGCATCGTTATACAACAGCAAACATGCGACTGTTTAACATATGTTCGGGCGTACAACATTTGTACACATATTTAACGCAATTTCCTAACGTCTCTCTGAATAAAAAAACTGCAACATAGTCAACTTCCCTATGCATGCTTCGCATACCATCAATTCCCAAGGTATACGTGGGACCTGCCGAATTTTTTACCTTTCTCTCTGTTGTGTTCTGCTTGGATTCATCATTGTTTGCTCTATACTTTTCTGCTTTAATATTTTTGTTATACAATGTGCACTACCCACCAAATTTGTGCACAATACAGGCAGTGGCAATTCAAGGCCGGGGTGGCACACCGGGCACATTCCCCCCTCCTATTTTTTTTTTTTTTTTCATATTGCCATGGCACATAGCAGGAATGACACTCGAGCACATCTGCCTGCCCGGCCCCACTTCAAATCAAGGTAATGCCACCCCTCTTCCACAAAATAGAATTCCGGTAACGCTTCTCAACACACTATCAGCAATAACAAAAAAAATATATTATGCTGAACCGAAAGGAAAGTGCGCAAGTCATGTAGTAACGATGACAAAGTTGACAAAGGTTGGATTTCTATATAGGTGCGCTGGTGCTCAGATGACATGTTTTTTTTTTTCTTTCAATTTATTTTACTCCTGCGCGTGCTGTTTGGTTTCTACTACGATTTCTAGTCTATAGCGACGGCAATTCCCTTTGCTCTTCGTCAGCTTGCATCGACCGCCAGCGTAGGGAAGCGCGAGCAAGTGGCGCCATCTTCTCAGCCGACCTAAATTCACTCGTATATTGGTTGCGCTTTCCAACAATCGAGGGAGCCCGAATAGCCGTTAAATTTCGAGAGGTATTCTTAGCTATAGGCTACGCGGGCCAACAGAATCTCTGACACAAACCAATAAATTGAAAACACCGGAAATCTGTATTTCTCGCTGCTTTCTGTAAATGCTACATTTTAAAGGAGAAGTTTGTTAATGATTGGTTTATCATTACGCGACTCCGGCAGCAGGGCCTTTCACAATACGCACAACATACTGCTGGTGCTACTCATAACCAAGACCACCTTGAGGTTCTTAAAGGAACACTGGATGCGTGGTTAGCGCATGAAAATTAGAGTACATGTCCTTGTTTACAGCTTCTACTTTTCATTGCAGAAGCGTCTTTAGTATCATTTACGTACTTTCTGTTTATGGTTTCGAAGTGCGAGAACGACTAGTGTAAAGACCACGAAATCTTCATAATGAACCATACCAATGTAGCGCAATGAAGCATGACCACTGACTTCCATTTCAAGATGCGTTTTTGGCACGAAGTAGATCTGGACTTCAACGATACGTGATAACAAATTCTCACGTCCGTTAGCGACAAAAGCAAAAGTTAGATGACCGCAAAATGTTTTGACTATTAACTGCGCAGATCACCCAAAAAAGCGTTTTAGTAAAAATAATGTATGAACTGCATATGTGCCTTTGTCTGACAATTTGGCCATATCTCCCATGATGAAGGTACCTTGCCCACGCCGTAAAATGTAGAGTAAGCTTTTCGAAGAAAGCAATTCATCGAGTGCGTCACATCTGTTGTGAACGAAATCTCAACATCATGCTGTTGAGTGTCCGTGGGAAAGACTGGGCGGTATATCAACGATACGTTTCGGAAATACGAGAATTCATTGAAGACTGGCGTAGCAATTGATCTGACCATGCATTTGCCCTGAATGGGTGCACTGCCAGCCTTTCGGATGTCATCCTCTGAAAGCAATATTAAGAAAAGGTTGCGAGGAAGATCTTCGAGACATTCACACATGTCTACAAAAAGGGTGAGTAGTGCATTGGCACCCTTTCGCTAGGTTTGCTAGTCAAAAGAATATCATTGATCTGACCGCACAAGCACAAACATGAGTATAACTGTGACATAATCTTGCTGTATGCTTGGATGTTTCTATATATGCGTGGTTTCCCAATAAATGTTTTCATTTGGCAGTCAGCGCTCGTCCTCGTGTAGTGCTCTCCATCGTGCTTTGCTCGCACTGTTCTACCATTTTGGAGTTATGTGCTAAGTAGTCTTTCTTGGCTTGTCAAGAAGCAATTGTTATTCTCGAGAGGAGTAACGAAGTGGTGATAGGAGTTCATAGCTTCGCAGCTATCCCCAAGGAGGAATTGATGTGGCGCAACAAGTCGAGACCAGACAAGTTCCTTGGATATGTGGCACACACCCACGCTGAAGGATTGGCCAAGAAGCGGATAGTTTTCATGAGAGACTCAACAAAAGGTTACGATTGATCTTTAAAAAATTGAGACCGGACGAATTTGATGGTGTCATAATAAACTGTATTGCAAAACAATTAGGCAGCGCATTTGAAATAAAATGGATGTGAAAAAGTAATTAAAAATCTAGCAAACATTGATTTCGGCGCTTAAATCTATTTGAAGCTTTACCGAATTCCTTAAAGGCGTCAGCAATCTTCCCGTCACTGTGGCCAAGAGACAAAGCCCCGAAAGAGAGCACATTTTTCGCATTTAAATCAATTCTGAGGAGGCGACAAGCAGAGCCTAAAGTTTTTTGGCGTAACGCAGAGTGTCTGTTACAGGAAATAAGGTAATATTCGATTGACTCATTTACTCTGCAAAAAGAACGATGAAGGAACGTAGCTCTGCGTTAATATAAATTTAGCTGCGGAATTAGATAATGCAGTGTTGCGACTTTTGTTACTCGTGTTTGACATATTTTACTGTTTTAATGATACATGAAGTGCTTGGATTCCGATGAGGCTATTGAGGTGCAAAAAATTTATCCCTTCTTAATCTAGCACCTTTAATGAATTTGGATGTCAGCAATACCTCAATAACAGGCCCATATAAAGATAACTTCGCCAGGGCATTTGCCATTTCATTCATAAGTAGGCCCTTGTGCCCTGGAACCCAGGCCAACTTGATAACATTGATATGCGGGGTAACTATTGCTTTGAAAGCACTCAGTGCATGCGAGCTCTTGTAGCTTATCAGTTACTTCTGTAAATGAGCAACAACGTCTTTCTTCCTCATTCGCTTACAGTGTAACTGGAGAGGGAACAACAAGAGCGCCACATATGATATCGTTTGTATTGCTTTCATGTTCTTTTTTTCTTTATTTGGATGTCTTTTACATAGGCATACTCATCGAGCAACACGTCAGCAACCGCGTAGAAAGCATGTCAAGGTTCACTCAAAAGTCCTTATCATCCACAACTGTTCTGCAGCGCTTTCAATTAGGAAATAAAAGTCTGTCACCTCTTTATAACTTTAAATATAACGCTATCATGGCTTCTTCAAAGGCAACAATTTTATGCGCTGAACAAACTTTTTCTTTAAAGATTTAATTTAACAAATATGTTCTACTTGAAGTGTATAGTACTCTCACCCAATAGAGCCCCATTCACATTGCTTTCTAAATGACCAGCCTTTCTTGGCTTCTCAGTGAAAAAAGTAACCACTAAGCACCCACAGTAAAATACGTGCACCATGCGCCGCAACACACCTCGTTGATGCTGTTGCTTCTGCATATCATTAATTACGCATGGGGGCTTTGTAATGGGTGGGTCTCTAAACCATCGACTCGCTGCGAAATTCACATGTTCTGATGGCTGGTGTGGATCTCTGCATCTGCCACGCAATATCGTGAATGACAATCTATAGGCTTTCTTCCGAACCCTATAACACAAAGCACTGCCTAGATCTGTGGTAGAATGGCTGCCTGCCCAGTAGAAAACCTACTCGCGATTCCCCACAAAACTAAATATTTTCTGTTGTTTTAAAGCCTAAGATGGCTTTATCTTTATTGCCTTATCACTATTACATAGTGACATATTTTTTCTACAAATTGAACCTGACCTAAGTGTGCATTGTTGATCTTTAAAGGTGACGCTCGGTGTGCCTCAGAGCCATGGCTCTTCATCCCCCTGTCCGTAGCTAGCCTACCTGAGCAGCAGTGCGATGCAGCCAGCACCCATGCAAGCAAAGTCATGGAGCGCTCCTTTGGTGTTCTGTGCAGGACACAGCATAAGCGTCCAGCTAGAAACTGACATCAATAATAATGAGCACTGGTGGCAGCTGTAGGGGCCCGTTAAAATGAATTGCAAGTGAGTTTGTTACATACGATTATTTCCCCTAATGAAGTGCATTTTCAAAGGTTTCCTACATTTGAAATAATAAACTTCAGTAATAAGCACACTCGTATACCGCCAGTGTTTTGTGTCTTGTATACTGCCCATTTGCTCCTCTACGCTGTATCATGAGCTGGCTATGTTAAATTGCTTTAAAGTTATGAACATTAGCTGTTGTCTTGTAACACAGTCTAGCTTGCATGACCTATTGAACCTATTTGGGGCCTGTTTCTCGCACCTAGTGTGAGGTCGAAATAGAAGATACTTTATTGGCTTATTATGCCTGGCAGAAGTTGCATGCCTTCATAATTAACATCGTAGTTATGCACTTGTAAAATAAAATATATTTTCAGTCTTGACTGTTTGTGTGTTTGTGTTGAGACTACGTTTTTTTGTTATTTCTTCATACTTGCCATCGGCTTCTGAAAATACATCTGTAAATGTGAGCACATAATTATCAACTGTACACTTTTGCATGTAGCATGGTTGTAACTGTGATCTGTATTTTCCTAAGTTCCAGCCGTAACAAGGGATCAGGTGCACCATGGCCATGTACAGTGTATCACGAACACAGCACAGAAGACCAACACGTAGAAAGGGACTGCCAGTGACTGTTCTCCTGATTTAAGTTCTCGTCAGCAGAAAGAGCACATCATGATGGCTGGAGCAGTTTGAATTGTATACGTAGTAACATTTTGTGCAGCTGCAGTTTAACTTCTTATCAGTGCATTATTTAGCAGTTCCTTTGCACTGGAGCATTCCAAATTCATTGAATTTTGCATGGAAAATACGAAACTATGACGCTAAGTTAAAACCTGCTGTAGTGCTAGTGGGGAAATCAACTTGAGCTAACTTTTTTGCATACATGTAAATCAAAGTGCCTGCGTCTCTTTGCATTTCCCTGCCATACAACACAGTATCCATGGTTGGCAATGATAACTATGTTTCCATCTTTTGTAGTACAAGATGTAAAATCATCGATGCGGTGATCTTGTACTTAGTCGATTTAATCCTTCAGTATACACCAATCTATATAGCACCAATGATTTCATGTGTGTATAAGGTGTGAGAAGTGCTTCTATGTGAAGTGTTTTATATGGAAGGAAGAGGATCGTTACTTCACTTTAGTATATCTAACACTAGGTTTTAGTACTTGTGTAATGTTATCCTACGGCCTGCCCGTCATTCAACAGTGTACTTCTCTGTTTCAACTGGGCTAGTGTAACTATTTAATGTAGTCTTTGCTCGAATAGGTTTCTTCATAATGTAATTGTGTACTATTCAAACGCTGCTCTGCGGAAACTTTTCATGACATCTGCTGGGCCTGAAAATTATCTTTAATATCTATTACTTCAATTTGACGCTTTCGCGGAGACAAAACGAGAGTCTCTGTCTCTTTTTTTTGTCGTGTTCGCGCGTGTGGTATTGTCTCTTGATTCCAAGACTCGTATACACGTCCCTTGCTTTAAGTTTTCTTACCCAAACACCGCTTGACGAAATGACTGGACCGTGTTTTGTGAAAAGGATTAGCACTGAAACACCTGCCGACGAGTTTCACTCGTTTTACGTAGATACACAACTAAGCGTAAGTGTATGCATGTTCTCGCATTCAGGCTTTATCAAAATGCTGCGGTGCATGAAACCTGCGAAATCGAACTAACAATTCAACTTGATTACTAATGTTCTAATTTCCGCAGAGCTTGGCCGCAGGCACAAAAGCCACTCCTGTGTCTTGTAAGATTATTGCAAGGAAGGCAATGCGTTACGTCTAGCTACGAAACACCCTTACGGTCACCACTTTTCCGTGCTCGATTATGCCGAATTAGTTGAGCAGCAGCATCTTCATTAAATGCAAGTTAACCGGTAACGTTAAACGGGGTAAGGCATTTAGGGCACATATTCAAACATAGCAGGCATCAATTTTTGCACGGTTTCGTTGATGTGGTGCACCTGGAGTGTTCTTCACTTGTACTTGGCGAGATAGCGTACGGATTATTGCTTGAGGCCATCGAGCAATTACTTTTTCACCTACAGTCATTGATAACAAGCAAGATATTGCTTTGCGCAGGACACTCAGACATCTATTACAACGCGGCATCGCGTAAGCGCTGTATACCAGACACCCGCGGAACTGGAAGCTGATATGCAGCAAATCATTGGCTATCATCGTATACTCTCGACGCTATAGACGCGTCGCATGGTACCATCCTATCATCCGCACACACTTCTTTTTTGTAGTTTCATTGGTTTTCGCGTGTCCTCCTCGCGCTCTTATGTGCCGAGTAAGTTAAATTCGTACCATTGCTATCGTAATCGATCGAGATAAGAAAATTCTTGTCTAAGAAAATATAGCCAAAAGAAAGCTTATTGAATACGGCCCAGGTCTTTTGTGTGCAGTCATGCAGTCCACGACGAAGTAACAGCATTGCTTAGATTTGCTCCCGATTTGAGTCACATGTTGCCTTACAGACGTACAATAGAAGAAGAGGGTGGGGTCGGTCATTGCACCAATTAAGATAGCTGATATCCTTGTTTATATCAAAGAAGCTCTGCAACACTTTGCCGAGTGACCACTGAATGACTTTATAAAAGAGTTTATTGTCTCTCCAATAGACTGGCGCAAGATCAGTAAGCTTCATTTGCTTTTTCTTCATTTCTTTTGTAAAGATGAACGTGCTGAAAGCTACGTGCCATGGGAGGGGGCACGCGTGATAACCTTGAGCACTTTCTTTGCTATTTTTTTCTTCACACACGCAGTTTACATTTGGTGTGATCGCGAGCATGCGACTGTGCGCTCTAGCACGTGGAAGTACCTTGTAGCGCTCGCGGCAACAAAGCAGCTCGCAATCCACAAATCACCCGATGGCCGGGGTTGTAGGTTGATGGCAGGGATTGGCGTCGAACGTTTGCAGGCTGACCTTCGATTAATTGATTTGATTGAAATGTGGGGTCTAACGTCACAAAACCACCATATGATTATGAAAGATGCTGTAGTGGAAGGCTCCGGAAATTTTGACCTCCTGCGGTTCTTTAACGTGCTCCAAAATCTGAACACACGGGCCTGGGCTGACCTTCAAAATAAAATTTCATCCATCGTTGTTTGTTTTTTTTTGCGTGTGCATGTACGAGTTTACTTCTCACGTGTGACCACCTCAATTTCTACAACATAAATTTGTCAGCTGTGACATGTGTTGAAGATGAAAGCGCTATTTGGGCTAGTTTGTTGAATTCCATGTTAAAAGGCCACCTGTCCTTCGCCTTCAGTACGCTTTGCTTCCAGCACTTTGCTGCTTGCTTTGATTTTACCCCTTCAACGTGCGACATGTGTTCTTTAACGCATTAAATGCGGAGCATTTCTTCTTCAGCGACATCCAGCGTATCTATCTATCTATCTATCTATCTATCTATCTATCTATCTATCTATCTATCTATCTATCTATCTATCTATCTATCTATCTATCTATCTATCTATCTATCTATCTATCTATCTAGCCGCCTACGACTATTAGCTCTACTGACCGTTTCGTTATTGGTATCAATACCTAATTTGGTATGCTGTAACATGACTGTACGATGACGATAATTGAATAGTCATGACATGATTATCATGACATGTATGTCATGACTGTCATTATTTAATTTTCATGGTTTTGCTGATCTTACGGTGGTTTCGTTCACATGGCATGTTGCAAAACTGGTATGGTATGACATAGCTGCAAGGCGAACCCAAGTGACAGAGCCTAACGTGGAAATCATGACATGTTTGTCATGTAACAACATGACTACATGCCAACCCATGATGCGCTTGCGGCCGTTTTGCTAGCGTCACATATACCAAATTGGGTATACGTGAATGCATGGCGAAGGTATATGCTGGTGCGAAATTGATAGTCATGAGATTCGTGTCATTTCAGAACATGACTACATGCCGCACTGATGACGCAGTCGCGGTCGTTTCGCTAGCTTCACATATACCAAATATGGTATTACGTGACGTGAATGAATCACAAAGGTATGTGACTGGTGCAAACATATAATCATGAGATGCGTGTCATGTAACGGCATGACTACATGCCATGCTCATGATGCGCTCGCGGCCTTTTTGCTAGCTTCACATATTCTGAATTTCATATTACGTGACACGAACGAATTACAAAGGTAAATGACACGTCACACCATGATAATCATGACATGCGTGTCATGTAACAACATGACTACATGCAGCGCTCATATTTTGCTCGCGGTCGTTTCGCTAGCTTCACATATACCAAATGTGTTAAGTGTCGTCAATGGATGACGCAGGTATATGACTGAGGCAAACATGATAATCATGGCATGCGTGTAATGTAATAACATGAAAACATAATGATACGGCGTATCACTACCAGAAAAAACAAGGGAAGCGCGGATAGAGAGGAAGACGACGTTGCCTCCACTATGATCCCCTGAGTGGGTACGAGCCAGGGCGGTGGAGACCATCATCATTATACTGTGATCGCGGACTCAGGGCCCATTAAAAACCCCCCAATAAGTTACCTTACCTTGTGTAACAATTTGGTGGAAGGTGCTGGGTAGGTGTGATGTAGTAGCTTAAAAAATGCGAGCATAGCGGACGACAGCGCCACACCACCTGGAAGATGTGAAGAATGAAGGGGCATTGCAGTGCGCCCACTGATAAAAGAAGAAGAGACGCTCGCGGAGAACGAAGCTGTTCGGACGCCGGCAAAGAAGTCTCCTCTTCTCAGGATATTTTGGTCTCTCGTACCGCATAGCCTATCAGAAGTTCGGTTTATTTGGGTCCCCGGGCATGCTGGAATTGAACTAAATGAAATTGCTGATTCGCTCGCATCGGCATCTTTAAATTTCCCTGTGGTGCCAGTAGCTCCACAGTTTCCTTTTATTACTGCCGAACGATTCAAACGCCTGTTAATCTTAAAAATGAACGAAACGTCGCTTCTACAATCTGAAGAATTTCGGCACTTGCAATTCACATGGAACACCGCAAAATGCCTTTCCCGTCAATGTGAGGTGACCCTCACAAGCTTTCGCTGTAGAGTTCCTCTGTTAAATTTTTATCTCAACAAATCAGGATTTTCATTAACTAACCTATGTGTAGTTTGCAATGAACCGGAAACAATAGATCACTTTCTTCTCACATGCCGCCGCTTCGCCTCACTGCGCCGAATAATTCTTGAAAGACCGATTGGTATGCTCGGATTGCCAGTCAATACATCCACCGTATTATCGTTTGGAGCCAGTCAGTTGGGTGTGGGCCACAGTGCTATTCTGTCAGCGCTACATAAATTCATTCAGGCAACCGGAAGGATACGCTGCTAGTGGTACTGCCAGATATATCCAATTCTTTCTTCCCCTTCCTCATTCTTGTCAATTCGTTTTATATATTCTGTTTTATCGTATTCTTCTACAATTTATCACGTTTTTTTTCAAAGGAACATTATTATTGTTTCTATCTAATTTCTCTTTATTTTTTTAGCAAGCGTTATAAAAATTATCTATCATGAGGTACAGTGTGGCCAATCCCCCTTGTGGGTATGAGCCAAAATCTTCTAGGAGACAAGACAAGACAAGACAAGATATATTACCATGTTAGAAATTTGGTTGCAGTCGATTTCGTTATCGTTAAATGTCAACAAAAGCGCGCTCATGGCGTTTCCGCTTGCAGAACCAATTTCAATTTCAATTCTATATAAACAGGAACCCATCCAGCAGGTAGACTCTATAAAATATTTGGGAATCATTTATAATGACAAACTTAACTGGAGTCCACACATAGAGTATATAACTACCAAAGCACAGCGGGCTTCAGGCTTACTACACAAGCTAAGTAACCGGAAATATGGGTAACGGAGGCACACCTTGATAACGTTGTACAAGATTTATATGCGCCCCATCATGGAATTCGGCTGCATATTATTCTCAGGTGGCCCTGCTTATAAAACGAAACCTCTAGTTGTCTTGGAGCGAGAAGCACTGCGAATGTGTCTGGGACTCCCTAGATTTGTGGCTATCAACGTACTGTACCAGGAAGCGCGCCTGCCTACACTACTTTGTCGATTTCGAATTTTGACCATACAAGCATTTTTAAAATTTTATAGCTTACCGGCAAGAAGATCTCAATATGCTTTTATCGCAAACCCAGACGCCTTCTTTCTTGATCATTGGCCACGGTTTCACACACCTCAGATAATTTTTGTGCAAAAAAATCTACAAAGTATAAATGTGAACATTAGAAATGTAATTGAGACTAATGACTCGACTTGTCATGTTATTATTGAGTATGATGATATATTCCCCCAAAACGCCAAATTACAATCCCAAAAATTTTTAAATAACATAATCTTAGATTACTTGGAGCATGCAGAAACTAAAAATATAATAGCCACAGATGCTTCCGTAAATAATCAAAAGGCAGGTGTAGGCATTGCCTATGATTTGCTTGACTGGTCCTTTTCAGTGAGACTGCCTGAGTTTACTCCAGTTTTTGAAGCGGAGCTCTTGGCAATTATTTTAGCTCTTTGAAAACTTCCATCAAATCAAAACAACGCAGTCATAATGACGGATTCTCTTTCAGTTTGTGCAGCTCTGACAGCTTCAGAGAACTCTCGAATTCTAAGCACATTCAAAACATTAGTACCCCCGCAGTTGAGACTCATGAGATTACTATGGGTTCCGGGACACTGTGGATTAGGATTAAATGAATTGGCCGATTCCTTAGCACGAGCCGCACTTGATGGGCCAGTTTTGTCCATTCTGCCAGATGTTGAATATATCACGGCAATAAGATATCGAAAATCAGCAATCTCCACTGATACGATAGAAAAAGTAACTACATGGACAGACTATAACCACCTCATGTTTTCATGGCAACCCCACTGGAGTCAGTCCAGAAAGCTCGAAGTATTAATTACAAAATTTCGATGTCGTGTCCCCCCCCTAAATCTGTATCTACACAGAGCTGGTCAGACAACATCACCCCTCTGCGCATTCTGCGGAGAAATTGAATCACTAGATCATTATTTTTTGTATTGTCGCCGCTATGAGATACTTAGAAAAAGGTTACTAGTTATGCCATTTCGGAAAAAAGGCCTTAGAATGACGGCGGAAACGGCGCTAAGCTTTGGCGCCTCAGCTTTGGGACATTGCCATAGGGATGCTTTCAATGCCGTTTGCGATTATATTCAGGCAACCAAGCGTACACCTTTGTGATCTTCAATCAAAAAATTTATTTATTACTCCCCAGGGCAGAGTAAAGTAAACGCAGCTGAGTGGTAATCATAACACCTCGAATCTCAAAATTGCTCAACTTGATTTTTTTTCGTTTGCTCTTTTTATGTTGTTTTTATTTTTATATTAGTCTTATTATAATACCAATTCATTACACATAGTTAAAATGATCACAGAAAAACTGCACTACACTTTCTTGGCCGATCCCCCTGAGTGGGTATGAGCCAACCTCCCAGTGAAACAAAACAAAACAAAACAAAACAAAAAGCCGGCAAGACGACGCAAGGGAGCCTAGGGCGAGGTTCGAAAGGCCGCGTTCCTGTCCTCGAGCCATTGACGTCCTCGGGGCACGGCGTGTCGGTGTGGCCAAGCACGAGTTCTCGGTGAGTGGTCCTGTGGACATCTCCGGTACGGCAAGCGCCTTCGAAAGACCGCAGCTGCTGACCATGTCCACCGAGCCGACGTCACTGACAGTGTGCGGCTACGCCTAGACCTGGTGATGCCCTGTACAGTGGTATGCTGACCTGGCACCCAAGCGACGACAGCATCCAAGCACGCAACTGGTCCCACTTCAAGGCACCGGGCTACGGCACAGACTGTGAGACTGTTTACTCTTTTCTTTTGTGTGTGAACTGCGTGCGTGTACGACTTATAGTACTGTATGTGCAATAGTTTTTTTTTGCTCGTCCAATATAACTCCTTTTTGTTTTCCTCACTGTCTCCATCTTGCTCGCGTCACACGCCTTGCTATGTGATGAACCTAACCACGACATATCTGGCGTCCGCGAGACAGGACTACTCTTGTTACATCTAAGAAGAGCATCACATAGCATATGTGTGTGTGACGGTCGATGATGGAGGCAGATAAGCTGACGGCGATCGGAAAGGAATTGGGGTTAAGTGGCTCAGCACTAAAAGAATGGATGGACCATGAACGCGCACGCGAAAAAGAGGCACGTGACGCTCGTGTGGCTGAACGAAATGTCGCAAAAGAAGCCGAGGCAGAGGCAGTCGCTAGATTACAAGCAGAGAAGGAAGTTCTTGAGCTCAAGGTAAAGTTGCATCAGTTAGGAGTGACAGCAGGTAGCACAACTACTGGGCAGCTTACCGAGGGTGCACCCGTAGGCACCACGCAGAGCTACCAAAGTCCACATAAACTCATCCCAGCCTTTAACGAGGAACGCGATGAGCTGGACGCATATATACAGCGATTTGAGCGCGTCGCTACTAGTCAAGACTGGCCGCAAGACAAATGGGCCCTATCACTAAGCCTTTGCTTGACCGGATAAGCCTTGAGTGTAGTTGGTAGGATGGCACCAGAACATGCCACGGACTACGTAACTTTGAAGAAAACGCTACTACAACGCTTTAGGTTCACAGAAGAAGGCTATCGGACAAAATTTCGATCAGCCAAACCAGATAATTCTGAAACGGGCACGCAGTTTGCCGGGCGTCTATTAGGTTATTTTGACCATTGGCAAGAAATGGCCAAGACAGACCGGACCTACGATGCTCTGCGAGACAAAATTGTCTCGGAGCAGTTTCTCGCCCAATGCCATGAGAAATTCGCTTTGTTTCTTAAAGAAAGAAACTGTGAAAGCCTTGAAAAACTTGCGGAGGCTACAGACCACTACTTGGAGGCCCAGGGGTTGATTAACCTTGGCAAATGTAAAGGCGATCTCCTGAGCAAGCCTCCAGGTCAAACTCGAACGTCTGAGCGGCAAGATGACAAAGAGAGACCGAAGTGTTTCCTTTGCAACAAAAAGGGTCACAGAGCTGCTGATTGCTGGACCAACACAAAGGGTCCAGGTACAAAGCCACCCTTTTGTGGAAAATGCCGCCGCACTGGGCATAAAACAGGTGACTGCTCCAAAAGGGCCAACAGCATTGAGAAGGCCTCATGCTCTTTCCAACAAAGAGATGGAGCCAAGATAATTATTTCAGAGTCGCAGGCTTCCCTTTGTGTTTCTTATAGTCCGGATTGCGCAGAAACGCACCCAGCCAAGCTGAAGGAAAAATCGATGCCCACGGGCGAAAGGTGTACTCGAAGGATATCCCGCAACAGTACTGCGAGATACCGGATGTGATTCAATCATTGTCAAAAGGTCTCTTGTGGCAGATAGCAAGCTGACTGGAAAGAATTCCTCGATTTACCTTCTGGACGGACGGTTGATGAAGCTGCCTGAAGCACACGCGGAAATTTTTTCACCTTTCTTCACTGACAAACTCGAGGCCTTTGTATAGATACTCCTTTATATGATGTTGTCTTGGGAAATGTGGAAGGCGTTCGAGATGCACACCATCCTGATAACGCTTGGAAGAGCCGTCTTTACACCCAGAGCACTGCAGAAGAGTATTCTGGCGCAGAAAAATCCGGTTCTGTACACGGACCCTTGTATGCAAAGACTTGAACATCGGCTGCAAGAAAAACACGTTTCAAGACAAAAGTTGCTGCAGTAAACCGACAGGCAGGAAATCCACATCTACTTCCGGCTCCAGTTATTAACCCCTTAGACATCAGCCCACAGGACTTTAGAACCAAACAGGAGGAAGACAGCAGCCTGCGGAAATGCTTCGAAGCCGTCAACAAAGAGGTCAAGACAAGGTTTGCTAAAATATTGTTCTTCACGAAGGATGGAATCCTCTATCGCAAGTACACCCTTCACTCTAAGAGGCACGTGAATCAGCTTGTGGTACCAAGGTGCCTCCAAAAATTTGTTATGAAAATGGCCCACGAAGGTATCCTTTCGGGCCATCAAGGAGTTAAACGAACTACAGACTGGGTACTCGAAGAGTTCTACTGGCCAGGGGTTCAGTCAGACTTCACACGATTTGTTAAATCGTGTGATATATGCCAAAGAACTATTCCCAAGCACTTGGTGGGTCGTGTACCTCTCGGCAACACTCCTATAATTGACACCCCTTTCAAGAGAGTAGCCATGGATATTGTGTGTCCATTATCATCGATGTCAGAGGGCGGAAACAAGTATGTACTGACAATGGTGGACATGGGAACGCGTTATCCCGATGCTGTAGCACTGCTGAGAATCGAGACAGAGAAAGTCGCTGAGGCACTTCTGGAGATGTTTTCACGTGTAGGTGTCCCACGGGAGATAATCAGTGACAGAGGCACGTCATTCTTGTCACGCCTAATGAAGGAGCTAAGCCGACTTCTCTCCTTCAAACAATTGCCAACAACCCCATATCATCCCATGGATAATGGCCTTGTAGAGAGGTTCAACGGCACCCTGAAACAAATGATAAGAAGAATGGGTCAGGAGTGTCCAAAGAAATGGGACCGGTACCTGGCGCCCTTACTCTTCGCTTATCGCAAAGTTCCCCAGTCGAGCTTAGGCTTCTCCCCGTTCGACTTGCTCTACGGCCGTTATGTCAGAGGTCCCCTGGTGCTATTGAAAGAAATATGGGCCGCCGGTCATCTTGATGATGATGTAAAAACATCCTACGGGTACGTAGTCGAACTGGGTAATCGTCTTGTAGACACCTGCCGTTTAGCCAAGGAGGAGCTTCAGAAAGCGTAGATAGTGCAAAAGAAGCATTATGAACAAAAGGCCAGACCACGAAAATTATCCCCTGGATACAAGGTTCTGCTTCCGTCGGATACCAATAAATTGGTTCTGACGTGGAAGGGACCCTTTAATGTCCTTGAGAAGAGAAACGATGTCGACTATTTAATTGACCTCGGTACCAGAAGCACGCTATTTCATATAAACCTACTAAAAAGTATCAGGAACGGCCGCCTGCACCACCGCATGAAGCATCAGCTGTTTGCCAGGCGGATGACACTGAAAGTGAAGAGCTACCATGCGTACCATTCCAACGAAAGGAATCGTCTGTTGACGTAACCATATCGGAGTCACTTTCTCCTACGCAGCACGTGCAAGTCACCAACTTATTGACCAGGTACGACAATGTATTTGCGGATGTTCCTGGCAAAACTCACTTCGTACAGTGCAAGCTAAGACTTACTACGGATAGACCCGTAAGCATACGGCCATACCCTATGCCATTTGCTACCTAAGAACCGATACAGAAAGAAATAGCAGACATGCTGCGACAAGGCATCATAGAACCATCGGAGTCTGCTTACAATTCACCTGTAGTAGTTGTGAAGAAGAAGGACAGAACGATGCGTTTGTGCATATTTTCAGACAACTTAACAAGATTATAGTCAATGATAACGAGCCTATACCCCGTGTAGACATCATCTTTGGTAAACTTGGACAAGCAAAATACTTTTCAAAGTTTGACTTCGCTAAAGGCTACTGGCAGGTTCCCATGAAACAAGGCTCAAAACCAATGACTGCTTTTTCGAAAGAATCAGGACTGTATCAATTTAGATTCATTCCGTTTGGCATTAAAACCGCCCCAGCAGTGTTTAACCGCCTCATGAGGAAAGTGGTAGCAGACATACCGCACGTTTATTACTACTTTGACGATGTGCTCATTGCTACTGAAACCTGGGTGGAACATATAGCTATACTTGAGTCTTTTCTCAAGCGAGTTCGCGACGCTGGTTTGACCATTCAGCCAACAAAGAGTGAGATTGGTCAAGAGTCAGTCAAATTTCTCGGTCATCTCGTTGGGCAAGGCGTTATTCAACCGCAGGTCGAAACGCTCGACAAAATACAGGCTGTGAAGCGTCCACAAACTAAAAAAGAAGTACGCTCGTTCATGGGCCTTACAGGTTATTACAGAGATTTCGTGCACAACTACTCTGAAGTTTCTTACCCACTGACCGAATTGACCAAGAAAAGGGCCCCAAACAAAGTCCTCTGGGGAGAATGAGAACAGAAGTCTTTTGATGAACTCAAGGTTTTGCTATCTACGCCACCCATTCTAAAAGCACCAGATTTTTCAAAACCGTTTGTACTCCGCACCGATGCATCATCGAGAAGTGTAGGTGCCTTACTCATGCAGCGTCATGAAGGAATACTGCATCCAATGTCATACGCAAGCCGTAGACTACAACCACGTGAAGCTGCTTACGCTACAGTAGAGCGAGAGGCCCTGGCTCTTACGTGGGTGGTTCGGAAATTTCATATCTACCTATTTGGACGCACATTCATTCTACAGAGTGACCACAAACTGCTTGTGTACGTCAAGTCGGCCAAGCATGTGAACAGCCGCGTGTTACGGTGGAGCCTCGTTCTTATAGAGTACGACTTTTTAGTCAAGTATACCAAAGGCAGAGACAACATAGGCGCAGATTACATGAGCTGTTTGCCAACTGCGTGTGCAACGTCTGTATGAAGAATCGATGCTCAGCGGTAATAATAACTTGGGATGTGAACCTTACAGCGCGATACAAGTATTATGACGCTTTAGTTCTGGGACTTGTTTTTTTTTTCCTAGTGTGTACTTTTGTGACCGAATGTGCCGAGTGTGCGGGGCTCGGAACTGCTATAGTGTGAAGTGGTGCTTACGTGTGTGTTTCCGACTGCGAACCAACGTGTCCCCAGTGCCCTCAAGTTCTTCTACCAAAAGAACTTTCTTAAGTGGGGGGTGATGTGATGTAGTAGCTTAAAAAATGCGAGCATAGCGGACGACAGCGCCACATCACCTGGAAGATGAGAAAAATGAAGGGGCATTGCAGCGCGCCCACTGAAAAAAGAAGAAGAGACGCTCGCGGAGAACGAAGCTGTTCGGACGCCGGCAAGACGACGCAAGGGAGCCTAGGGCGAACCCGCAACTACGCGCGAGGTTCGAAAGGCCGGGTTCCTGTCCTCGAGCCATGGACGTCCTCGTGGCACGGCATGTCCACGTGGCCAAGTACGAGTTCTCGGTGAGCGGTCCTGTGGACATCTCTGGTACGGCGAGCGCCTTCGAAAGACCAGAGCTGCTGACCATGTCCACCTAGCCGACGTCACTGACAGTGTGCGGCTACGCCTAGACCTGGTGATGCCTTGTACAGTGGTATGCTGACCTGGCACCCAAGCGACGACAGCATCCGAGCACGCAACTGGTCCCACTTCAAGGCACCGGGCTACGGCACAGACTGTGAGACTGTTTACTCTTTTCTTTTGTGTGTGAACTGCGTGCGTGTACGACTCATAGTACTGTATGTGCAATAGTTTTTTTTGTTCGTCCAATATAACTCCCTTTTGTTTTCCTCACTGTCTCCATCTTCCTCGCGTCACACGCCTTGCTATGTGATGAACCTAACCACGACAGTAGGACGAACCCAAAGATGGGAGCTTCACTACCAGGACTTCGTCGCAGCCGCCGCCTCGCCGGACTTCCACCTTCGCCGATCGTAATGGCCCAAGAGCAGCCATCCAACGCTTCGAGGCCAACTCTGATGGGTTCCGTGCCGTACTACAGAGTGCCACCAAACTTCGGCGGGACCTCAGGAGAAGACGTCGACGTGTGGCTCAAGAACTACAAGCGGGTGAGCAGAAGCAATGGCTGGGACTCGAACGAACAGCTCAATCATGTCGTATTCTCGTTCACTGACACCACCCTCATGTGGTACGAGAACCACGAGGACATGTTCATGACTTGGGAACGTTTCGTTGAAGAAGTGCAGAAGTGCTTTGGTGATTCGGACGCAAAGAAGGAACGCGCAGAGCAGACATTATCTCAGGGGGCACATCTTCCAGCAGAAACATGTACGACATACATTGAAGAAATATTGAAGCTGTGCAAGATCGTGAATGGGAGGATGTCTGAAGAAGACAAGGTTGGACACGTTCTCAAGGGTATAGCTGAGAACGTGTAAATTTCTTAATTGGGAAAGACTGCTTGAACTCCGTGTCCGACGTGATGAAGCACTGTCGTACCTTTGAATCCCTGAAGATGCGACGAATTTCTTCGAAATTCGGCCGCCTGTCCAACGTCCCCACTGTGGCTAGTGTTGAAACAGTGCCGTCTAACGACCTTGCTTTGACCACACGGCAGATTGTCAGCGAAGAGCTGCTTCGATGTTAGCAGACATATCATCGCCCCAGCAATTTTCAGGATGTGTACGTAAGCGAACCAGAACGTGTGCGGACTTCTGTTTCTCTTCCACCATAGAAACCATCGATCAACGCAGCAGACGCTTATGCATATCAAGGCACACGGCAGGCTGGATTCCCCCGTCAACTACCTCCCAACCACGAACGAAGTTTTCGCCCACCTGTTTACCCAACATCGCCTGTCTACAGTGCCCCCGAAGGGTGGCACTACTATCCCATGCCTTCCGAGAGGACTCGTTACTCTGAGCAGCCACGTGCCCCTCGACCAATTCCGGTATGCTACAACTGTGGCGTCCCGGGTCACATTGCACGTTTTTGTGACCATCGCCCATATCAGCGACAGTCTTGGCACATGTCTCACCAACCTTTCGACCATCCGCTCTCCACGTCACGGAAACCACGCGCACCTACCGGGTCACGCTACCCCTCGCCGACCTCTGATCGAAGTTTGATGCCACCACCAGCTCCCCGTGCTCCACGATCGCCGTCGCCACGGCGACGCGCACGTACACCGCCACCGGAAAACTAATCAGTGCGGCTAGTGGGGATGAGGCCGCGAGATCACAGGTGCTATCTACAGATATACCCCCGTCAGCGTTTATGTTGAAGAACAAAATTCATGTAGTTGTCGATCGAGTGGCTACTATGGCACTTGTGGATACAGGAGCGACAGTCTCGGTGATGAGTGTAAATTTTAAAAACCTGCTAGGGCCAAAAGTGATGCTTTGCCTGAACCGTGGGGTGACATTTCGTGGTGTAAGTGGTGACGTGTTGTGTCCGGTGGGATATTGTACTGTGGACGTCTCGCTGTGTGGCAAGGTGTTTTGCACAGAGTTTGCGGTTATTCCGCGGTCTACACATGACGTTATCTTGGGTATTGACTTCTTGTGTGAGTGTGGGGCAACTGTAGACTGCAGAAGTTGGCATCTTTTTTACACACGGTACTTTCCCAACGGCGCTCTTGGAAAACTCCGGTCCGGAGGAATGCATCTTTTTCGTCTCGGTGGACACAGTCGTTCCTGCATTTTCTGCCGTGTGTGTTCCCGTGACCTGTTCCAGCAACAACTGTGGCACGTTTGACGCCACGCTCGAACCGATTCCCTTGGCATGCCTGAAAAAGAACATTCTCATTCCCTATTGTATAGTGTCAGTCGTTGATGGACGGGCAGGTGTGTGGACAATGAACAGTTCCATGGAGCCTGTAATTCTGCCAGGTGGCATGAAACTTGCAGTATTTAGACCCGAATCATGTACGACACTGGTTGCGCTTGTTGATGCTACAAGCCAAAATGAACATTTAGGCTTAGAAGGTTCAGAAGATGCCCAATTGCTACAAATGGTCAGCAAGTCACCTGACCAAAGCGAACGTCATACTCTGCTCGATGTTCTATCTAAGCACTTGAAAGTGTTCGGTTTTTCTAAACATAGCCAAAGGCCGTTAATCCCAGCGTCCCGGATACGTCATCAGATCCACACCGAGTCGGCGCATCCCATTAGGCAGAAACCTTAACGAGTGGCACCATCGGAGCACAAGATCATCAACGAGCAAGTCCAAGAAATGCTGGAAAAGGGAATAATACAGGAATCGGCAAGTCCGTGGGCTGCTCCCGTCATTCTAGTGAGGAAGAAGGATGGTACGTGGAGATTTTGCGTTGACTACCACCGACTGAATTCTGTTACCAAGAAAGATGTCTATCCACTGCGGCGCATCGATGACGCTCTAGGCTGCTTGCATTCCGCGTCCTACTTTTCATCTGTCGACCTGAGATCAGGTTACTGGCAAATTCCGATGCACGAAGCTGACAAAGAAAAGATGGCATTCGTTACGACCGACGGACTTTACGAGTTCAATGTTATGCCATTCGGATTATGTAATGCTCCTGCGACATTCGAAAGATTTATGTACTCTATATTGCGTAGTTTAAAATGGCATATATGCATGTGTTACCTTGATGATGTCGTAATTTTTGGACGTACGTTTGAGGAGCACAACACTCGCCTAGACGTCATGCTCAGCTGCATTGAAAAAGCTGGCCTTGTATTGAATTCAAAAAAGTGCTACTTTGGCGAGCGACAGACATTGGTGTTAGGACATTTCGTCGACAAAGATGGCATAAGACCTGACCCACAAAAGACAGCGGCCATTGAATCGTTCGAGCGTCCTAAATCTGTGAAACAACTGCGTAGCTTCATCGGGCTCTGCTCGTATTTCCGCCGGTTCGTACCCAAGTTTGCGAATGTCGTTCACCCCCTGACGAGCCTTCTACGCAAGAACAGCCTGTTTCAGTGGACCTCCGAGTGTGATGCCACTTTTCACAAGCTGATGTGTTTGTTAACTTCGCAGCCAATACTTCGGCACTTCAATCCTTCATCGCCCACGGACATTCACACAGACGCACGAGGCATCGGTATCGATGCCGTTCTCGTTCAGCGTTCCGGCAAAAAGGAACACGTAGTGGCATACGCAAGTCGTTCTTTAAGCAAGCCTGAACGCAACTACACAGTGACCGAACAGGAATGCCTAGCGGTAGTCTTTGCCGTGCAACGGTTTCGCTCATACATCCATGGTCGCCCGTTCACTACCATCACAGATCACCATTCCCTGTGTTGGCTGGTCAACCTTCGTGACCCATCCGGCCGCCTCGCTCGATGGGCCATTCGTTTGCAAGAACATGTCTTGACCATCTCATACAAGACTGGCCGTCTACACGCTGATGCGGATTGCCTCTCCAGAATGCCGCTACCATCGACAGATTGTGAAGCCGATAACTTTGACCACCTTATCGCTTCTCTGTCGTCTGGCTTTCCCGATGCCATGACCTTCGCCGCTGAGCAGCGTAATGAACCAAGCTTAAAAGCTCTCTTCCCTGGAGTGAGAAATTCATTAGGTGAAGGCCGATTCTGTGTCCGAAATGGTCTTCTTTACCAGAGAAACTTTACCAGAGAAACGGCGGGCGCCCGCTTTATGCTGGTTGTTCCTGCGTCCCTCTAAACGTCTTTTCTGCGTCTCACGCATGATGACCCCACCTCTGGCCATCTAGGCACCGTACGAACACTTAGTCGCACGAAATAGCGGTTCTATTGGCCGAAAATGAGCAAAACAATTCAGAACTACGTGGCCAGCTGTACGCAGTGCCAGAGCCACAAGCGGCCCTCCTCGGGTCCAGTTGGTCACCTGCAACCTGTAAAGCCTCCCGGTTTCCCTTTTGAAAATGTCGGCATTGATCTGATAGGACCATTTCCACGCTCCTCAAAAGGTAACCGGTGGATAATTGTATGCGCCGACTACCTGACGCGGTACTGCGAGACGACTGCCTTATGCTCCGCCACGGCAGTCGAGGTTTCGGAGTTCCTGGTGCATTCAGTCATCCTCCGAGACGGACCTCCTCGCGTGATAATAAGTGACCGTGGACGACAATTTAGCGCTGATATTGTTGAATCTTTACTTCGTTTGTGTGCCTCCAAGTTCCGACACTCAACTGCGTATCATCCACAAACTAACGGCCTCACTGAGCGCACAAACCGAACGTTGATCAACATGTTGTCAATGTACGTCGCCTCCGACCACAAAAACTGGGATGAAGTATTACCATTCGTCACGTACGCCTTCAACACGTCGAAACACGAAACGACAGGCTACAGGCCTTTCTATCTACTCTACCCTCGCTCACCTCGACATACGCTGGACACTATCGTTGCTTTTGTCGTCCATGACGATTTACCAATTGCGGAAACTTTGTGCCGTGCGGAAGACACACGTCGACTTGCCTGCTTACGTACACTGGCAGCGCAAGAGTCCTCCAAAACTCGCTACGACAGTCAACACAGGCATGTAACCTATGCCCCCGGTGATCTAGTGTGGGTGTGGACCCCAATACGCAGAGGTGGCTTGAGCCAAAAGCTACTGGCACACTATGCCGGTCCTTTTGTGATACTCCGTCGTCTCAGCGAGGTCAACTATGAAATTGCACGTGTCACCACTAGTGGCCGACGTTCATGCAAGACAGAGGTGACGCATGTTGCCCGCCTGAAGCCGTTTACTCGAAGGATGCGAGAATGACTCGCCCAGAGGGCTTCGTCTGAGACGGGAGGAATGATACGGGGTATCACTATCAGGAAAAACAAGGGAAGCGCGGATAGAGAAGGAAGACGACGTTGCCTCCACGGCGATTCCCCTGAGTGGGTACGAGCCATGGCGGTGGAGATCGTCATCATTATACTGTGATCGCGAACTCGGGGCCCATTAAAAACCCCCCATTAAGTTACCTCACCTTGTGTAACAATATTACCATCACGATGCGCTCTCAACTGTTTTGCTAGCCACACGTATACCGAATTGGGTATCGCGAGACGCGAACGGATGACAAAGGTAAGTGACACGTCCAAACATGATAATACGGACATGCTGTCATGTAAAACATGATTACTTGCTACGCTCATAGTGCGCTTGCGGCCGTTTTGCTAGCTCCACATTTACCAAATTTGGTATAACGTCACTTGAATAGACGACGAAAGTAAATGACCCGTCCAGATATAATATACATTACAAGGTAGTCATGTGCATGATATTTTATGTCCGCCCAGAACGTTGTGCTGATTTTAGATTGACTTATCTACCTTCCTCATTCGTGCTTGGCGTATCTCTGATTCCCGCCTCTGTATATATGCTGTACATAAACCTTGTTTAAACTCACCGTCGTCTCGTCCGCTCGTCTATCAGCTTTGCGCAGAAGCAGTCGCGAGCTGAGAAACTTACGCTACCAAACGGCAGGTGACCTTTCCGGCGGAGTTCAAAGCAGTGGCGCCTTCGGGACCGGGTTCGCGTCGCCGTCTTTCGAAACAGTGGTTGCAGTGGTGGGATAGGCCCGCGTCGCAACAGTGGTTGCAGCGGAGGGATAGGCCCGCGTCGCAACAGTGGTTGGCAGCTGCGGGATCGGCTGGCGTCAGCGACATCGATGCGGTGAGTGCCTGATGTTTTCCCCTCAGTTCACCAGACTACTCTAGCTCAGGTTGTAGTAGTTTAGAGAAGGGCTGTGTGAAGCATTGAAGTGAGCTTTGATCGTTTCAAACCAAGTCGAAGCGCTTTGAAACCAAAGTTGACGCAGAGGGTGTAAACACGGGAGTGTTAAAAATTGCTTGCGCGTCTTGCTAGTGGACTTAGTGTCCACGGCAAGTAAATTATTAACAGGGGCAAACAGCAAGAGGCTAGTGCGTACGATGGAGAACCTTAAAGTGAAGGAACTCATCGAAATTTGTGAGGGACTCGGCATTACTTTAGGCCGTGCGAAATGAAAGCAAGCGATCCTTGAGATCATGAAGGATGAGAGAGTGTCGGCTGAGGAAGTCGATGAGGCCTGGGTGGATATGGAAGCACGCCGCGAGGAGGCTGAAAGGCGAGAAGCTCGCGAAGAAGCTGAAAGGCGAGATTGCCGTGAGGAAGCCGAGACACAGGAGCGCCTCGAGTTGAAACGAATAGAATTGGCAATCCTACATTGTTCGCAGGCGCTTAGCGTAGCTTCTCCAACAGTTCAGGTTAGCGGTTATAGAATTCGGGACCAACTGCCACCGTTCGTAGTAGGCGAGGACATGGCGAAGTATCTCGTCAAGTTTGAACACGTCTGTGAGCGAAATGCTTTGGAGCGGTCTCTTTGGGCGCAGAACCTGTTAGCTCTTCTTCCCGGCGAAGTGTCCGACGCGATAACTTGCTTGTCGAGAAAAGCGTTTGAGAGCTATGACGAGGTTAAGGAAGTGCTCTTGAGACGTTATAAGTTGTCGCCCGAGGCTTTCAGGCAAAGGTTCCGGTATGCTAAAAAGGGGAATGAGTCACACGTTGACTTCGCGTTTCGTCTTAAAGCCGATTAAATTGAATGGCTCAAGGGTGAAGGTGTTTATGACGACCGCGTTAAAGTGGTGGAATGCGTTGCATTGGAGCAATTCTACCGCTGCATCGAGGAGGATGTCAAACTTTGGCTGCAGAACAAACTTGGTGAAGTACAGCTAAACAAGGCAGCAGAGTTAGCTGAGGAGTAATATACTCGCCGAAAGTTGCATAGCAGGGCAGTGCGCGTTGAAAAGGATGACAGGAAAGAGGGCTTTTCAAGGAAACCTGATCAACGGAAACTCGCTCCGCACCGTAATTTCAAGACGGACCCGTCTCTTACAAATGACACTGTAGGGGAAGGGCAAACGGAAGCGGGGACATCGAGTGAGGTTTCTAGCACACGGGCGTTTGAATCATGGAAGCTACTAATCTGTTACAACTGCAAAAAGGAAGCGCACATCGCGATAAACTGTCAGGAAAAGTTTGCTTTCGCAACTATCCGAGAATCAGAAAAAAACATGCGGTTGTTGGAGCCGTATCTCCAAGAAATTAGGGTGAATGGGAAAACGTGCCGAGCACTTCGTGACTCAGCGGCAACCATGGATGTTGTCCATCCTTCATTGGTGTCTCCGGATGACTTTACAGGAGAATGTGCGTGGATCAGGCAAGTCGCCGAGGAGCAGAGTGCTCGCTTACCAATCGCCACGGTTGTCATTGAAGGCCCGTTCGGTAAGCTTCGTACCGAAGCAGCTGTGTCTGCCGCGCTAAACGATCGTTTTACTTATCTTTTCTTCAACAACTCAGAGCAGATTCTCAAAGTGCAGGGCAAATCGTTCTTCCCCAACTTAGCGTACATGGCCCTCATGCGATCGCAAGCGTGGAAGCTTGATCTTGTTCAATGCGGTGAACCCTCAAGTGACCTTGTCGGCGGGTCGACGGAACCCCAGAAAGGAAATTTTCCGTGTGAGTCATGTGAGCAGTCACGCGAGTGGCCCGTCGAAGAAGCGACCGGCGCGGTTTGCGTAGGGGGAGACGACATGGCGCCATTGAGTCAGAGCGAGAGGGTTGCAACGCTCTCGCCTGTAGCGGAAAGTTGGAGCGAGCTGTCGAGGGACGATCGAGAGACGTCCATTCAAGAGCAGCGCGAGGACCTCTCGATTAAAGCGCCAGTGGAAAGCCACATGAAAGCTTCACAAATGTTGTCGAAGGAGTACAACGACAAATCGGCGAATAAACGTGCTTTTGAAGTTGATGACAAGGTAATGCTGCTGCAGCCGTCCAAAAGGAACAAGCTTGAGATTCATTGGGAAGGGCCCGCCAAAGTAATATGTAAGCTTTCCGATACGAATTATGAAGTGAAATTAGGAAGGAGGCCGAACAAAATTTACCACAGTGATTTGTTGAAACCATACGTTCAACGTCAAGTGGTCGTAAATCTGCTGTTGAATGCTCCAAAGGAAGAGGGAGGAGAAAGTTTGAGTTCGAGTGACGTAATCGAAAGGGGATCGGAGGTAACCTTGGAGCAGTTGAACCTAGAGCCTAGCTTAAGTGAAGTCCAGAAGGAGGACCTGAGAAAGATTGTTTCCGAGTTTGGAGACGTGTTTTCTGACCGCCCCGGAAACACGAGGGTGATCGAACACGATATCGAGCTAAGCGTTGAGGAGTCAATCCGTAGCAGCCGTATCGTTGTTCCCCTGTGCAACGTCGCAAGTGTGAGCCGCTCTTGGTGCCGCATAGGTATCATCGCCTAAAAGTGGCCGGTTACTGAGATGGAGCATGATACTCCAATTGCACAACTTTGACGTTCGCTAAAAAAAGGGGAGACTAAATGCTAATGCAGGTGCACTGAGCCGTGCGTTCTAGCTAGCACCCTCTCACCTTTCGGTTTCTCGCTGGCGATTCGGGGCAAAATTTTCAACTCATCACGACCTGAGCTGAGCGCTCTCGTCCAGAGTGAGCTCAAGGAGCCAACTTTATGTTCTATTCTAATTCATTACGTTGTTGCACATGTAAAAAAAAATTGAGCTCTCATTTTAAGAGTCTTGTGTCCCACATGTGCCTCTTGATGTAGAGGGAATGAAATTCCGATAGACACGTAGCTAGATATCTACACGTAGCTAGGATAGACACGTAGCTAGGTAGCTAGGATAGACACGTAGCGAGTGCCTTCGGGTGACCGAAGGCACTTGCTTGTGTCGTGTGTTGTCTGCTGTCGAACCGTTCTTGACAAGTTGCAGAACCATCGACAAGTGCTGAAACCAAAGATTGTCAGAAGAGACGAGCGAAGCTGGTCAACAAGTTGTGGCGACAAGCCAATGGAGCTGGGATCCGTCCTCAAGAATGGGATGTGTTCCCGGAACGGAGTCTGGAGCTGCATTCTCCCCATGACCCTGGAGGCGAACCTGGAGGAACCTGGCGAACGAGCGCGCCTGTCATCCGAGCCCCGTGGAAGCAGCTCGTCTTTCCGGCGCATTGTCTGGCGGCGGGGGTGCTGTTATGCCTGCGAGTCCACAGCGGACGTCCGTGCCTCGGAAAGTGGCAATCTGTGTCAGGGCCGGCCCGCCTGACGCGAACAGCTCAACGGCGTAAACACGCGCGGCGCCTTTCTGTCGCCCACGTGCAGTGAGTCAGTGAAGCCAGCGAGCCCGTCGAGTAAACAACCGGCGTCTTCCTGTCTGGGGGGGGGGGGGGGTGACGCAATGCGCGGCGACGTCACTCGTCCTTGGGTGCAGCCACCTGCAGCGCAGCCTCTCCAGATTCGATGAGAAAGAAGGACGCGGCCCAGCGGCGCCCTCATTGGAGGATTCTGACCTCGCGACCAGCGGCGCTTCGGGTTGGACCTTTGGGTTGGACCCGGGGCATATAAAAGAAGCCCTGCGGCGCGTCGAGAGAGACCCCCTTTGACAGCAGACCCATTTTAGAGCAGACCTATGTGTTAGAGAGGAGAGCTCGGCTCTTCGAGTCTCTGTCGGCCCCAGTGCCGAATTTGTAACGCCTCTGTATATATGCTGTACATAAACCTTGTTTAAACTCACCGTCGTCTCGTCCGGTCGTCTATCAGCTTTGCGCAGAAGCCGTCGCGAGCTGAGAAACCTACGCTACCAAACGGCAGGTGACCTTTCCAGCGGAGTTCGAAGCAGTGGCGCCTTCGGGACCGTGTTGGCGTCGCCGTCTTTCGAAACAGTGGTTGCAGCGGTGAGATAGGCCCGCGTCGCAAGAGTGGTTGTAGCGGTGGGATAGGCCCGCGTCGCAACAGGGTATGCACGTATACAGAACAGCTGTAGGTTCTAATCAACGCATCTTCAGAAACATTTCACTCTTGACCAGTTCCCGCTTGAGCCGAAACGCGCTGCTTCGAGACACCTCACCAGTAGAACTCTCACTTTTCAGAAAGTTCCCAGCACCGCATCAGAATCACTTGGCATCACAATTGTCGAAATGGGCACATTAAAGAAAAAAACGTCATCGCAGTGCTGCTGGACGAGTGTCCGTACCAGTCTGGTCGTAGTTTTTTTTCTTGCGTGTGCACAAGCTGGTTGTAATCAATGGTCACAACGTCACGCTATGTGGCCACTTACAGGATCCAGCAAGAAGCACGTTCACTGTGTCACAGCACGAACAAAACACAATCGGAGAAGTGGACTATAGTTAGAACTGGACGAAATACCGCGGCCGTGGAACTAAAATGTACTACGCGAGGCGCCATGGCTAGTGGTGTAAAGTATAGAACTGCCCAACGTTGCCGGTTGAGTAACGCACATCCCACTTGCTCTTGTGTTGTGCCGTTTATGTTCATAAAGGTAACTGTTTATTCTACGTCTTATTTTGTTCCACTTTGTTTCATTTACATCTATTCACCGTAGCAACAGAACCCAAACATTCGCTTTTGGATGAACGTTTTAAACCTTCTAGGGGGCGCTTAAGGCAAATAAGCGAGGAGGAAAAGAAAAGGGGGGGTGTCGCTACCTTGGAAACTTGTTTCATCTAGGGACCTTAGGTTAGCCCGTTGCTGCGCGGCAGGAAGCCGGCGGCGCGCGTTGTAAATGGCCGTTCTTTACCTTGAAATACTCGTTCAATGCGTCTCAAATTTATAGTGCCATTAGGGACCTCTTCGAACAATGGGTGATGCTTTTTGTATTACATTACATACAATACATTTCTAAATACGCATATTTAGCTGTTATTATGAATGTTAACCTTAGTTTTGTGTTTTCGAAATAAGTACCCTGTCGTTTTTTTATGAATCAGCTAAATTTTCGTTTCTTCAATGGCTTGCTGCGTGTATCTATTTTTACAGTGGTCAACAAGTGTATTTTGTTTGAATTCTTGTCATGTTGGCACAGTGTGTGTGTTGGCCGAGTTGGTGCATAGCGCAACTGATACTAGCAAGGAAAAAAGGAGGAGAGAGGATTGGGCACCAGACTTTCAACTCGCTTATTTTCTTCTCATCACCGGTATATATATATTGTTACGGGTAACTTATTTAATAAATTAAATACGATGCACCGTGCTCGGCGAACAAGATGGCGACAGTTCGTCAAGAACCAGCCACCAACGTCGTCTTTCTCTTTCTTGCAGACAGGCTGTGACGGCTGTCGCGTATCATAACCCCCCCCGGCGGTAGAAGCAGCGTCTTGGGGCTTGAGCAACTCGGATGCGGTAGAAGGAGGGTGATAAGGCTTGAGTCGAGCTATGTGCACGATGTCACTCGAAGGTGACGATGATGACGTTTAATCGGCTGGAACGGTCTCGTATGTAACGTCAGTCACCTGGCGAACGACGTGGTATGGTCCAGTGTAGCGTGACAGCAGTTTTTCAGAAAGCCCTACACGCCGAGTGGGGGACCAGAGGAGGACAAGGGAATCCGGTGAAAAGTGCACGTTTCGATGATGGGAATCGTAGAGCTGTCTTTGGTGCTCCTGTTAAGCCTGCAGGCGGCTGCGGGCGAGTTGGCGTGCGTGGTCGGCTCGCGCGATGGCTTCGCCGGCATACTCAGTGACCGAGGGCAGCAAGGTGTCAAATGGTAGGGCGGGTGTTCGGCCGTATAGAAGATAGAATGGTGAATAGGCGGCAGTGTCGTGACGGGACAAATTATATGCGAACGTCACAAATGGCAAATGAACGTCCCAGTCCTGGTGGTCGGCCGCTACGTATTTAGAAAGTATGTCGGTTATGGTGCGGTTGAGGCGCTCCGTAAGACCGTTCGTTTGCGGATGGTACGAAGTGGCAAACTTGTGCTTGGCAGAGCAAGAGCGCAGGATTTCATCAACGACAGCTGATAGGAAGGTCCAGCCCCGGTAAGTGAGAAGTTGGCGTGGAGCTCCGTGTACTAAAATAGTACCATATACCAGAAGGTGCGCCAATCGGTTGCGCAACTCGTCGGAAGTGCTCGTTTGATAGCGTACCGTGTCGAATAGTCAGTGGCGACAGCGATCCATTTGTTGCCTTAGCTGGAGTTCGGAAATGGGTCAAGCAGGTCGAGGCCAACTCGAAAAAAAGGTTCAATGGGAAGGTCGATCGGCCGAAGGAATCCAGCTGGTAGGGAAGATGGCTTTTTGCGGCGCTGGCAGGGCTGACAAGCAGCGACGTAGCGTCGAAACGAGCGGGCAAGACCAGGCCAAAAAAAAAAAACGATGACGTACACGGTCGTATGTGCAAGAGACGTCCAAGTGGCCCGCCAGAGGAGCGTCATGAAGTTGGTTGAGAACAGTCGTACGAAGATGTGCTGGTATGACGGGAAGCAAGTCATGGCCATATGTATCGAGGTTACGGCGATACAGGATGACGTCTTTTACCAGGAACATTTGTAGAGATGCGTCGCGAGGCATTGACTCAAGCTTGTCAATGATGGTTCGCAGGGAAACATCCAGTCGTTGTTCGTGCCCAAGGTTGAGTAGCTGCGTCACAGACAGAAAGTCTGGAAAGGCGTCAGTATGGGCAGCCTCTTCCAAAGGGTAGCGTTATAAACAATCAGCATCTTTATGTGACCGCCCTGTTTTGTACGTTACGGTGAACGTGTATTCTTGTAATCGTAGGGACGAACGAGTGAGGCGTCCTGTGGGATCCTTGAATGAGGCCAGCCAGCAGAGCGCGTGGTGGTCGATGACTACCCGGAATGGACGCCCGTATAGGTATGGGCGAAACTTGGCGACTGCCCACACAAGAGCGAGACACTCACGTTCCGTGATTGAATAGTTGCGCTCTGCTGTAGATAGCAGGTGGCTTGCATATGCTATAACACGGTCATGTCCGCGTTGATATTGCATTAGCATTGCCGCGATGCCATGCCCACTAGCGTCAGTGCGAACCTCGGTTGGAGCTGATGGATCGAAATGGGCTAAAATCGGCGGTGTTGTAAGGAGCGTCGAGAGCTGGGAAAAAGATTAGGCTTGATCAGCGCCCCAGAAAAACGGGGTGTCCTTCTTCAGGAGGTTTGTGAGTGGGCGTGCAATGATGGTGAAGTCCTTAACAAACCGTCGAAAGTAGGAGCACAAGCCCACAAAACTGCGAACGTCCTTTGTTGACTTCGGAACAGGAATGTCCGTGACGGCGCGAATTTTCTCGGGATCCGGGCCGGCTCCTGCGGCATCGACGTTGTGGCCAAGTACGGTTATTTGACGAGGAGCAAAGTGGCATTTCGACGAGTTCAGTTGAAGTCCGGCTCGACGAAAAACTTCAAGAATCGCCGATAAACGCTCGAGATGGGAGTCGAATGTGGGCGAGAAAACGATAACATCGTCTAAATAACATAAGCAGGTTGACCATTTAAACCCTTGGAGCAATCAGTCCATCATTTTTTCGAATGTGGCCGGCACAATACAGAGACCAAAGGGCATAACTTTGAAGTGATAAAGCCCGTCAGGAGTGACGAATGCGGTCTTCTCACGGTTCATCTCATCCACAGCGATCTGCCAATAGCCAGATCGAAGGTCGATAGTGGAAAAATACGTAGCACCGTAAAGGCAGTCAAGGCATCGTCGATTCTAGGCAACGGATAAACATCTTTCTTCGTAATTTTGTTGAGATGCCTATAATCTACACAAAAGCGCCATGTTCCATCCTTCTTTTTGATCAAGACGACAGGAGAAGCCCAGGGGCTACAAGAGGGTTCGATTATGTCTTTTGCAAGCATCTTTCCGACTTCCTGTTGTATGACTGTGTGCTCGGACGCGGAAACACGGTATGGATGTCGGTGAATAGGACTCGCGTCACCAGTAATGATGCGATGAGTAACAACACTCGTTCGGCTTAAAGCCGTGCTGGCGAAGTCGAAAATGTCACTATAGGACTCCAGGACGTGACGAAGGGCTTCCGCTTGATCAGGAGAGAGGTCTGATGGTACCATGTGGTCAACGTCGACGCCCGATGAACGTGATAGAGTTGGTTCATGGTCTGAGGTGAAGCAATCATCTACTCTGTAGGGTTCAACCGTATGGTCTTGCAGATCAGTAATTTCGGCCAGGGAGGTACTTTGTGGAAGAATTTGGGCAGTGAGGGCAAAATTGACAATGGGAAGGCATGTGCGGTTTTCAACGATTGCCAAATGGTGTGCGGAACAGCGACGCCATGCGTAAGCATCACGACATTAATTGGTGCCACCATGTAATCGCCGTCAGGTACAGGTGGTGTAGAGAAGAGGTCGATATGTGTGACACAGTTAGGCGGAAGGCGTGCGAAATCAATGCAGCAAAGGCGACTTTGGGGTGGGTTGGTCAGATCAGAAAGTAGAGGCATTTCAAGGTCAAGACAGCCGGCTGAACAATCTATAAGGGCCGAGTGAGCGGTTAGAAAATCCATGCCTAGAATTACTTCATGAGGGCAATTTTCTATAACGGTGAAAAGAACAGCAGTGCTTCTATCGGCGATAATCACACGGGCAGAGCACATGCCAATAATCGCGGCAGTTCCCCCGTCGGCGACTCGAACGGCTCGGTTCAAGGCGGATGTGACAACTTTCCTTAGGCGGCGATGAAGAGCAGCACTCATAATGGATACATGCGCGCCGGTATCGATCAACGCGCGCGCAGGTACATTGTCTAAAGTAACGTTCAACAGATTCCGGGTTGTCGGTAATGTCATACGAGTATTTCTTGCAGAGGTCGTCGTCAATGCAGCTTCACCTCCAGAAGCTGCACTGCCTAGTTTTCCGGTCGGGGGTGCTGCAAATAGGTCGGAGAGGCAGGACGGCGTTGTGGGGCCGAACGAGATTGACGGCGAGCAGGGGATGGTGAGCTGGCGTAGCGAGGTCTCGTCAGAGGCGCGGCCGAATCAGAGGATGTGGTCGGCATAGGGGAATCAAAATCAAATGTTGAGGACGACTGGTGGTCAGAAGTGGCCTGGGTAGGAGGCCCATAGCGTGCCGGCGGAGCCCAGTGATTGCGGCAGTGGCGAGCAACATGACCGACACGTCGGCAGTTGAAGCATATGGGCTTGTCGTCCGGTGTACGCCATTCGGACAAATTGCGCTGTTGAGAGTAGTTGGAACCAAATCGAGGAGCGGAGGGACGACGATAAAAAGGCTCGGCAGAGTAGACTGGTTGAATGGGGTGTAGGCCGACGTTCGATAATTCTTGACGAACGACGGCTTGTATCAGTGAGATAGTGGTCGGTGAAGGATCAGGCGTTGGAAATGGAGTACCTACTGGTTGGGCTGCCTCGACCTCACGACGAATGATGCGGGTGAGGTTGTCACATCGGGGAACTGGGCAGACAGAGTCATCACAAGAGGAAGTAGCAGCTGTGTTCGGCAGGCGTGTGATGCCGTGGGTGACGCGGTGGGCTTTAGCCTGTTCTAGACGGCGGCATTCCGTCAGGATCGTGTCGATGCTCGTGACATTATTAAAAACCAGCAGGTTGAAGGCATCGTCAGCAATCCCTTTAAGGACGTGGTTAACTTTTTCTTCTTCTGACATGCGCTGGTCGACCTTGCTACAAAGCGCCAAGACGTCAAGAATGTATGAGACGTACGATTCAGTAGACGTCTCGGCGCGAGTGGCGAGAGTCTTCTTGGCAGCGAGCTGACGACCAGATGAATCGCCGAAAAGATCACGGATCTTCGATTTGAAAAGATCCGAGCTTGAGATATCGGCTTCGTTGGTTTCGAACCATGTCCGCGGCGTGCCGTCGAGGTAGAACACAACATTGGCGAGCATGAGCGTGGGATCCCAGCGGTGGGTAGCACTGACTCGCTCGTACCGGTGTAGCCAGGAGTCAACGCCGATGTTGCCGTCAGCGGAGAAAGTTCTAGGATCCCGCAGGGGTGGCAGGGTGACGTAGGTTGTCGACTCGGATCGAGAGACCGGTGGGGATGAGGCACTGGCAGTTCAAGTAGCCGAAGAGTCCCCGGTGTTGCGACCACTGCGCGTCTCCATCGAGGTACGGGAGTCGTCCACCACCACCAATAACGTTACGGGTAACTTATTTAACAAATTAAATACGATGCACCGTGCTCGGCGAACAAGATGGCGACAGTTCATCAACAACCAGCCACCAACGTCGTCTTTCTCTTTCTTGCAGACAGGCTGTGCCGGCTGTTGCGTATCAATATGCTTCCAGAATGCGCACAAAGACGGGTCGCAGCACAAGCGACTAGCACGTTGCATGCACGAAAACCCAAACACAAGAAAGCTATCGCACAGCGCTATCTAGAAGCAGGTATTGCTCTTGTAAAAAGTGGTGGACACATGTGTTAGGACGAAGCAGGGAAATGTTAGCACGTGAAGTACTTGAGGCATATCACATACAAATGAAGGGGAGTGAATGTGTCAAAGTCCGTCAAAGTCCCGTCGATGTGACGAGGCTGGGTTACTGGTCACAACCCAGCCTCGTGACATCGCACTCAACCGACTCGTCCAAGACCTTCCAAAACAGGTCCGCACAGCTAGAGACCTTCCTTATCAAGAGAAAACGAAATATATTCACATAGAACTTGCATGAAGTGTAGCATCTTGATGCTGGAGTGCCTAACCCCCCTATTCTAGAAATTCCCTTCGCTCAACGCTTCGCCTTCATTTGATAAAGTCGACGAGAGCGCCATTTCTAGGCACGGCAAGTCACTGCATATCAGCGGTAGTCTGCTGCAATTCTTGAGTAGCGCAGCGTCTTTTTCAGCCGAGTGGTGGCGCAGTGCTCAACTCTGTCAAGTGAAGGGTGAAAGTCGAGTGGAGGAGCGTTTGTGAATACGGGGGTAAAGCTTTCTTCCTTGAAGCTCCTGTATGTAGCTAAGTATGCATCAGAGCCAATGACGGGAGCTTCTGAACTGACATCCTGTAGTCACAAGTGTCACTCTTTACGCTTGGTCATATTGTGTACAACATAACTAAATTTAGTACACAACACCATCGTCTGGTCAACCTTTTGCTCATCACTCATATGGTAAGGAGTAATACATACGGCAACGATCTCATTTCCAGTAGCCCAGCTTCAATCTCCGTGCGCAAGCTGTCTCTCTTTAACCTGTGAGCTTCTCTAACACTCTTTAATGTGTCTTCCACAGAAACGAGCACGACATTTGGTTCCCCGAAGGCAGTACGGAATCGTACCAGCTTTTACACCCGCGGGCACAAAACAGCATGGCATGGTTCGTACGCTTGCCAGCACGTCCACAAACGACTGTGGGCACTCGCGCAAACGTTAACAAGCACACTGCATCGGGCTGTTCGCAACGGTCGTCGAGCCGTACGTGCCTGTCGCGGCTTTCCGCAACTAGCCGGGCAAACGCCGTCGCGCGCTCCCCCACGCGGAGCGTAACGGAACGGCGTCAGGGGGAGCTCTGCAGTTTGAGAACTGGCAGGATCTTGTAACGTTGGCTACAGTGTACTAGAAGGGGGCAGTGTAGTGAATGAGGTGGCCGCGCCGTATCTCGGCTGATTCTCCGGCGGGTGACAGTAGCGGCGGCGCTGGAGTCACATGGTACTGAAGATCTCAGAAGTGACTGCATAGGGAGCGCGTGCGAGTAGCCCGCGAAAGCGTGTATTTGCTTGTTTTTAGCGCGTTTAATGGGTTTAAGAGCCTTTATCAGTGTATGTACACCTGCTAAGCGCAATAATGCACGAGTAAATATGCAGACACACAGAAATTGCGTCGGGACATTCACCCTTTCAAATGCCTGCCGACAAAAAAAAAAGAAAACTTGTAGTACAATCAGAATTTGCATGGATCCTCCTAGCTTTTCACTCAAGCAGCGCTTTGAGAGGCGCTACATCATAAGTGGCTACTGGTGAGCTACAAAGAAGGAAGTATCAAAACCGCGAATAAATCACACGCTCGTTTTGTCGGCAGTTTCCATATCCAGAACACTCTTCCTCATATAAGTCCACACACCCTCGATTGTTTGATGAGAAACCCGATTATAAGTAACGTTGTCACCACATTTATAGTTTTATCATCCCAGTTTTGCGGTAGATAATAGTTAATGCTTTCTGAAAGGCTTTCTTGTTTTAACCAAGTGCTTTCGCGCTCACGTTGCTTCTTTTATGCAAGCTCCAGGAGGCCGAGCCAGGGAGCCGAGTTGAAAGAACGCCTGTACCTCCTAGTCATGAACTGTATGCGAAAGGGGTTATGTTGAACATAATAAAGAGTGCCAGTTGTATAGCATACGTACCCCGTCTGTCACTCAGCGTAAATTCACTGTAACCAGTTCTCATTTTGTATCAACAGCTTAAATTGTACTGATTTCCTAACATTATATTGGCATAACGCCGATGCAAGCGAGAAAATTTATGACCATGTTTACTGTTATAGGTGTACTTATTTTATTAAGTGTCAAATGTGTAGGCAGGTGTTGGTGCATATTGTTTTGAGAAATATAATTAGTATATGTACACAGTAAGCACGCACCCACACACCCGCAAACACTAACACACACACACACCACACACACACACACACAAATATATACTTGCCATCCATGAATGCGCGCTGCTTGCAGCATACCAGCGAAAAAAATCAGATGAAATATATGCAGCTGAAAGAAAAAAGCTTCTCAGGGACAAAGTTATTATGCCTCATACTCCCCCGATAAGGCATACCGCTGAAATTTCTTCGAAATCAATTAACTCCAGACCTCTAGGCGACCCCCTATCATCGGGTAACGTAGTCAACCTGTCTTCGTATGAACTTTCCGCTGATGAAATTTCGCTATTGTCACGAGGACTCAATTTTTGCCCAGTGACAGGAAATTTTAGTGCATTCAAGCTGATGAAGGATTTGGACACTTTTGCCAGAAATTTAAGACTGAGAGAATACTTTCTTGACAAAAGCCCTGCTGATGCCCCTACCTCTATTTTGCCATCTTACAAACATTGGACCCCACCTACCCAACGAGATAAGTGCCTAGACCTCTATATCGCTGCTGTTCAACGCGATGTGCTACATATTTACCGCAAACAGGTTCCGTTTAAGAGAAACCTTTCGATCAACGAAGCCGCAGCAATGCAGCAACTGAAAGGTCGTGGTGATATCATAATTAAACGAGCTGATAAAGGGGGGGGGGCTGTGGTACTACTAAACAAACACGATTATGACAGCGAAGCTTCCAAACAGCTTTCCAACAGCACTTTTTACAGGCGGCTAGACGAAGACCCCACTGAGCAGCTCAAATCTATCCTTATACGCACGCTAACTAACCTCAATGAAAAGCAAAAAATTCCCAATTCGGCAGTGCATACCCTCGTTCCACTAAGTCCAGTCGCGGGTCGCTTTTACCCCCTGCCAAAAATACATGTCAAGAAACTCTGGTCGACCCATCGTTTCCGGCATTGGTACAGTTACGGAACTGGTCTCCATATTTGTAGGTACAATAATTAACCGAATTCCGTCTTCTTTTTACATCGTACATCAAAGACACAAACCACTTCTTGTCCGGCATCGTTGACCTCTCTGTCCCCCCTGATTCACTCCTGGTTACCCTTGGCGTAGCGTCCCTATATACGAACATTCCTCATGCAGATGGAATACGAGCAGTCCTTCACTCATACGAGTCTGTCTGTGACAAAATAATTGACAGCTTTACTATATGATGACCCTTTTAAAATTCGTCTTGGAATCTAACAACTTTGAATTTGACGGCACTCATTACCTTCAAGTTAATGGCACCTCGATGGTCACACCCATAGGCCCCAATTATGCCAATATTTTCGTGGGCATACTCGAAAACGAATTTATGACCAGCCGTTCTTTTAAACCATTGTACTACAAAAGGTACATTGACGATATATTCATGATTTGGCAGCACGGTCAACCTCATCTCTTATCGTTCATTCACGATTTCGACAACGCTCATTCGTCCATTTCATTCTCTCATATCTACTCAGGACAAGCTAACAACTTTCTTGACGTAACAGTGACAATGTGTGATGGCAAGCTTGCCACTTAAGTTTACAGAGAGTCAACTGATACTTGACAGCACCTTCATTTTAATAGCAACCATGTTAAGCACTCTAAATTCAGCATACGCTATAACCAGGCCCTTCGTTTTAAAATAATATGCTCCCAAGAAACTGATTTTAATTCCAATTGTGCGCAGCTTCGGAGTGTTTTATAAAAACAGAAATACCCTTCCAAGATTATAGATGACGCCTTAAAAAGGCCAAGTAACCAGGACAGCAAAACACTCTTAAGCCCCAAAAATAAACAGCTGGTCTTCTCCTGCACTAACCTTGTTCTAAAATTTTCCGCGCCTGCGCAACACGTAAATGCCGTTTTAAGAAAGCACCATAACATACTTCTACAAACCGAACGACTTAAATCAATTTTCTCAAAACCACCGCGTGTGAAGTACAGAAGAGCGCAAAATTTGCGTGACCTACTCATGTCGTCAAAAAGCGTACGCAGTAAACCAACTGACTGCCGTCCTTGCAGCAAACCTCGTTGCAAAGTCTGCCAGTATATGGCCACTTCACTTATCGCAAACAGTGCCGCATCTAACTTCAGCGTGAGAATAAATGGTGAAAATAACTGCGACATGCCTTATGTAGCTTACCTCCTGGAATGATCGATCTGTGGAATGCAGTACGTAGGTGAAACCGAAACACCCTTCTGATATCTGTTTAACAATCACAAGGCTCATATCTCTTCGCTTCCTCACCTTCCAATATCAAAGCATGCTAACGCAATGGGCCACTCATTTGACATCAGAGCCACGATTCTGGAGTGTGGCTTCCGAACGCATCGTGACAGGGAAGTGCGGGAATCATTTCTTATCTTAAGTTCAATACAATCGCAGGCGGTTTAAATGAGAGTACGGGGAAGCTCAGCGTCTTGCATCAGTGACCGCTGTAGATGTTATTGCTTGTACCAGCTGTAATCCTTGTGCACGTGTCGCGACTCGTTAATTGTTTGCTTATAAGTAGGATGTGATACGGGGGCCCCCATATAGACTTCATGTCTGATTGTTGCACTTGCTTTTATGATGTTTGCGCTCACGTGATTATTGCAAGCGAAACGTATGCGCTTATACGCTGTTGCACCACTGTTACATCTGTTATTCTGACGAAGGCTGGTCCCACGGCCGAAATGTGAAGATGCCTTTCTGTTTTTCAACGTGTATCTTCTTTTTATTCATATTGTAACGGATATAACAACCTCACAACCAGGACGTCCTATTTACAAGGTTTAATAAGGGCGAACTTGTGCCCAAGCCAAAAGAACTACACAGTAGCTGGGAGAAAGCAGCGAACGCTCGTCGTCCTCTTCTTCTCTTCTTTTTCCCTCGCCGCTGCTCGGTAGCAGCTCGTGCACAGGCTGGGCCGGCTCGTGCCTTCCGGCGGGCTTCATGAGTCGTAGCGATGCCGTCAGCGTTCCTCTTTTAACAACGTCTGCGTTGTACTGCGCCTTAACAATTCCTCGTGGCATTATCCCCCCTCTCAAGCGGCATCGCCCCGATGCTTGCGATGAGGCTGTTCAGTACTTTTTTTTTTTTTTTTGTGTGTACAAGTTTGTAAAAATGAGGTTGCAGTACGTCAAGGGATTGGGGTGGCTAGGTTTGGAATCGGTCGTAGTACGGTTTCATCCGTACAATGTGTACACGCTCCGTGGGATTGCGTCGCCTCGAATGCAGGTGGCCTGCAGGCTTGACTTCGTAGACGAGGTCATTGTGTCGCTGTACTATCTCGTAGGGGCCAAAATACCGGGAAATGAGTTTTTCGGAGAGGCCTCGTCGTCGTACTGGAGTCCAGATCCACACTTTGTCGCCAACGTCATATCGCGTGTGAAGTCTTCCTCGGTTGTAGCGGTCGGCATCGATGCGGTGTTGGTGGCGTATTCGGTATCTTGCTAACTGGCGGGCTTCTTCCGCTCTTTGTAGAAAGTCGTCAAGATCGGGGGGGTAGTCATCTTGGTCTATTGGTAACATAGCATCCAGTGTTGTGGTAACAGCACGACCGTAAACTAGTTCAAATGGGGTGATTTTGGTGGTCTCTTGCACAGCCGTATTGTAGGCGAAAGTGACGTATGGTAAAATTTCGTCCCACTTTTGTGCTCGACATCCACATACATGGATATCATGTCCGCTAGAGTTCTGTTAAGGCGTTCGGTCAGGCCATTGCATTGAGGATGATATGCAGTGGTTTTCCTATGAACAGTGTGAGTCATGTTGAGCAGGCACTTCAAAAGTTGCGGCCGTGAAAGCCGTTCCGCGATCGGTGATTACAACCGTTGGAGCGCCATGTCGCAGGACTATTTTGTGTACGAAGAATTGGGCCACTTCTGCTGCCGTTCCTCGTTCCAAAGAGTCTGTTTCGGCGTATCTAGTTAAATAATCAGTGGCCACAACGATCCATTTCTTGCCGAGTAAAGATGTCGGGAAGGGTCCAAGGAGGTCCATTCCAACTTGGCGGAAAGGCGCTTTCGGTGGATCTATAGGTTGTAGAAGGCCCGCTGGTTTAGAAGTTGGTGTTTTTCGTCTTTGGCACTCGCGGCATGTTTGACGTAGTGTTGCACTGAAGCTAGTAGCTTGGGCCAATAATAATGGAGACTGATCCTTGCAAGCGTTCGCGTCACACCCAAATGTCCAGATGTGGGCTCATCGTGACACGCTCGAAGTATTTCTGTCGCATAGTTGCTGGAACGACAAGCAGGAACTTTTCGCGGTTGGGCTTGAAGTTTCTCTTGTAGAGAACGTTTCCTCGTAGGCAGAACGATGCGAGGCTTCGAGAAAATATACGGGGTACTTGTACGTCAATTCCTTGCAGGTGTTCGATAAGCGGGAGTAATTCTTTGTCTGTACGTTGGAATTCGGCTATTTGAGTGGTCTCGACAATTCCTACGAACGGAAAGTCGTCTTCTTCTGATAGTGGTGTGTCTGTAGGAGCCCGTGACAAACAGTCGGCATCGGTATGTTTTTTGCCAGATCGGTATACCACGCTTATATCGTATTCTTGCAGTCTGAGGCTCCACCTTGCTAGTCGTCCGGATGGTTCCTTGATGTTCGCCAGCCAGCAAAGCGCATGGTGATCGCTGACTGCCTTGAATGGTCTACCATATAGGTACGGCCGAAATTTACTGATGGCCCAGATGACGGCAAGGCATTCTTTTTCCGTGGCCGAATAGTTTGTCTCTGCTTTTGTTAGAGTCCGACTGGCATAAGCTATCACTTTTTCTTCACCTTTCTGCCACTGTATTAGAACGCATCCAAGGCCGATGTTACTGGCATCTGTGTGTATTTCCGTGTCGGCTGTCTCATCAAAGTGAGAAAGAATCGGGGGGTTTTCTAACCTCTTTCTCAATTCGTTGAAGGCGCTTTGTTGCTCGTTTTGCCACTGGAAAGGCACATCTTCTCTCGTAAGTCTCGTTAAGGGTTCTGCGATCTTTGAAAAATTTCTCACAAATCGTCTATAGTACGCACATAGACCTAGAAATCTCCGTACTGACTTTTGTCTGTTGGCACCGGAAACCTTGCGACGGCGGCCGTCTTATCAGGATCAGGGCGAACACCTTGGGCGCTGACGACATGCCCAAGAAAACGAAGCTCTTCGAAACCTAATCGGCACTTCTCTGGCTTGATTGTCAAATCTGCCGAACGGATTGCCTCTAACACTGACCGAAGGCGCTTGATGTGCTCCTCAAATGTAGCCGCGAAGATGACCACGTCGTCTAGGTACACTAGGCAACACTGCCACTTCAATCCGGAAAGCACAGTGTCCATCATGCGTTGGAACGTTGCCGGCGCACAACAGAGACCAAACGGGAGAGCCTTAAATTCATAAAGTCCGTCCGGGGTAACAAAAGCAGTCTTTTCGCGATCACGTTCATCAACTTCGATTTGCCAGTATCCACTTTTCAGATCTAGTGATGAGAAGAACTTGGCACACCGAAGTCGATCTAACGTGTCGTCGATGCGTGGAAGGGGATATACATCCCGTTTAGTCACAGCATTCAGTTTCCTGTAGTCGACACAAAACCGTAGCGTGTTATCCTTCTTCTTGACAAGCACCACGGGAGATGACCACGGGCTGTTAGAAGGCTGGATAACATCATCTTCAAGCATTTCTCGTACCTGCTTCTTGATGACTTCCCTTTCCTTAGGGGAAACACGATACGGGTGCCGGCATACCGGCCTGGTTGTCTCGTCCGTTATGATCCTGTGTTTTGTAATGCTCGTGCGCCGTACCTTTGAACTGTTGGAGAAACAGCTGCCAAATTCCCGCACGAGGTCGTATAGCTGTTGACGTTGAATCTCTGAAAGATTAGGATTTACGTATATTGTGTCGCAGGCATCAGATGGAAGTTTCACATTCGGTGACGTCGTTTCAAGACTGCATATTTCTGTCACTTCACAGAACTCATGAAGAAACGCTATTGCCGTCCCTTTTGCGATGTGCTGGAATTCGTTACCGAAATTCGTCAAGAGGATGTCTGTGCACCCGTTTCGCAGCTGGATAATCCCTCGTGCCACACAAACGCCTCTTTTCAAGAAAACATCCACGTTGCTCTCCGCCACACCCTCGTAGTCGCTGAATGTATCATTATTCACGAGAACCATTATACTGCTCCGTGGCGGTACAGTCACATCATCGTCGACGACGCGCAGTGGAGTGGTACATCGTTCATCTGATCGTGCTACCTTTAAAGCTTGCTCCGTCGAAAAGGACACGCTCGACCTCTGTAAATTGATAATCGCACCATTAGCTTGTAGGAAATCCATTCCCAGTATCACTTCCCTCGAGCACACAGGCAGGACGACAAAGTCACCGACGTAAGTGAAGCCCCGTATCATGACCCTTGCGGTACATCGGCCGGAAGGGGTTATGAGGTGACCACCTGCAGTACGTACTTGAGGTCCACCCCATTCGGTCAGAACTTTCCTGAGTCGCTTCGCTAATTCGTAACTTATCACAGAATAATCCGCACCAGTATCGATCAAAGCATTGAGCTCTAGTCCGTCAATCACCAACGGCAAGTCTGAAGTAATTTTCTCTGTACTGCACTCCTTTACCTGGGAACAGTCGTCGTTATCAGGCTCGTACCGCAGTGGAGGATCTTCATATCCCAAGTCGCCAGCGGCCTCGCCTCCACAGGTCGCCCTCTTCAGTTTCCCGGATTTGGGCTAGGCGAACGCTGCCTAGACGTGCTTGGGAAGGGACGTGGGCTAGACGAGCGGTAGCGCATAGGGGATGGTGAGCGTGGTTGATGACGACGAGGCGGGTCAAATTCCCGACGTGAGCATAGGTATTCTTCAATCTCGGAAGGTCTTTCGCCGTTTCGCGGACACGGTGCATTGATGGCGAATCCCCTAAGACCAGCTTGACGATATCGGCAGAATCGGTACAGGTGGCCAGCCTCTCCACAGTGGAAACACAAGGGCCTACGTGTGGCATCTCGCCACACATCGCTCTTCCGTGGCATCATCTCTCTCGCACGAGGTGGAGCGCGTGTTGCCTCTACGATTTCAGGCGGGCTGCGCATTGTCTGCACATAAGTACTTGGTGTCTCGATCGGCGAACAGTGCAGAGTAGGTCGCCTGAGCACCTCGGCGTACGTTACCGCCCGTCGTGTCGCTGGCACATCACTCCGCGGCTCCCGCATGGCCTGTCGAATTTCTTCTCGGACAACTTCAGCAAGAGACAGCTCGGGGGTGACATCAGGTGACTGCAGTTTCCTTAATTCCTCCCTGACAACAGACCGGACGAGCTCCCGCAATGTGTCAAGATTATCCACGACGCCTGCTGAGTAGACTCCTGCGGATGCACCGGCTACGTCGCGGTTGTACTGTCGGGCTCTCTGCTGAAGCGTCGTTTCGATGGTTGTTGCTTCCGACCGAAACTCAGCAACAGTACGGGGCGGATTGCGGATGAGTCCCGCGAACAATTCTTGCTTTACCCCGTGCATGAGGTGGCGCACCTTCTTGTCTTCCGTCATGCCCGGATCAGCTCGCTTGAAAAGGCGGGACATGTCTTCGATGTACATCGCGACAGTTTCGTTCGTTCGTTGAATCCGTGTGCGGAGAGCTGCTTCCGCCTTTTCCCGGCGATCACTGTTGGCGAACGTACTCAGTAGCTGCCGCCGAAACTCTTGCCACGACGTCAGAGATGCCTCGTGGTTTTCGTACCACACTCGTGCAGAGTCTTCCAACGCAATGTAGACGTTACGCAGCTTGCCTTCCTCGTTCCACTGATTTAGATTTCCCACTCTCTCGAAATGCTCTAACCAGTCTTCGGCGTCCTCGTATGGGTCACCATGAAACACCTTTGGAATGACCGGTTGGCTTACGATGAGTTGTGCCGGCGTAACTTGGCTCGTCATGGTGGTGGCGGCGCTTGTCTCCGTCACCGATGCCCTTGATACAGAAGGGAGTGGCCCAAATTCTGGCAACTCTCCTCGGATACGGCGGCTGACTCGTTGGTGCACCGGTGTAAGCTCCACTGGTTGCGGCTGGTCAGTGCTTGGACTTCGCTCTTGCGTGGGGCTCGGAATCATGTACCCAGCACCTCCACCAGAAAATGTAACGGATATAACAACCTCACAACCAGGACGTCCTATTTACAAGGTTTAATAAGGGCGAACTTGTGCCCAAGCCAAAAGAACTACACAGTAGCTGGGAGAAAGCAGCGAACGCTCGTCGTCCTCTTCTTCTCTTCTTTTTCCCTCGCCGCTGCTCGGTAGCAGCTCGTGCACAGGCTGGGCCGGCTCGTGCCTTCCGGCGGGCTTCATGAGTCGTAGCGATGCCGTCAGCGTTCCTCTTTTAACAACGTCTGCGTTGTACTGCG